>CAUYRT010052334.1:0-11009 GCA_963574885.1 Lepilemur ruficaudatus | reverse complement strand
TGAAAATCATTTAATTGTACACTTAAAATTAAGTGTTGGTTGTACATAAAGTTGGAATCTTACCTATTGAATGGCTATAAATTAGGTTTTCTGTTATCACCTCTAAGTATGTTTTTAAATAGTACAGAATATGAGCATGTGTGTGTTTGGGGAGAGGATATAACATGCTCCTTCCTAATTCTCTCAGCCCTCCCAGCCCACTTCCACTAGGTAGGGGAGTGTAGAAGAATGAAGAATTCTCCCTCCTCTGTGATAGAAGCAAAAGGCAGGGCATAGCATCCCAATCCCAGAAAAAAGCTCATGACAGTGTGTGATGGAGTTAGGAACTGACAAAAAGGTCTGCAGTTGGGAACCTTGAGGACACAGCGGCTGCCTTCAGGACAGCCTGATGCATTTGCTACATAGCTACGAGGAACTTAGGGGAAGATGACAGCCCAGAGGGTGCAGGAGGACCAAGGATTCACCCTGGGCCAACTCAGGTTCAGGAGCTTCATCTCAAGAGGTCTGGGAAGCAGCAGTTAGCAGATGAGAAACCTCATCCAATTGGGACCAGGACTCTGAACCTCAATGCACAGTTCCCGTGGAGTTTTCCAACGCCCACTATGACAACTTAGAACCCTGCTTGTTTCAGTTGTGTGTGCTGGAAGGAAAAACCAGAGATGCTCTTTAGCCTCGAGAAGAGTTTGATATTACAACACTCTGGGAGCTCTTTAATAAGCAAAAATAACTCTATGCTGTTAATGTCCTCATCGCCGAGGTGTATGGAAGGGCTGGGATGAAGCTGGCTGAACTAACTCAGCAGGAAATTATTTTATGAAAATACAAACTCCTACTGAGATTGCTTGTATTTCAGAATTAATTCAAACAGCTGCAGAAACATCATCCATGGGTGTGAATCAAAATGATACAATTTGCCATCCTTTCTCTTAAGGAAGATGCTGGCTTCTCCCAAGAGTTCTTTAGAATTAGATTTCTTGAACTACCATGAAAAGTTGATGCCTTTGCCTTAATCATTTTTGTGTGCAGCAAACACATTATTCCCATAGCAGTGGTTTTCTCTGTCAGGTGACCTACTGTGTAGGATGAGAGTGTTCTGAAGTTTGTGGGGTGGCTATGCATCCCCAGACGTAGAACAGAAAGAAGTTGGAGTGGGTGGAACTTGTTTATTTCCTGCAGGGCTCTGCTCTGGATCCTCACCAGCTGTGGGTTTGGAGCGCCTGCTAGACTGTCACTTCAGCTGTGGGTGGATGAAGCAGAGAGTGTGCCCAACACCACACCTTGCCATCTCAGGGCCCTGGAAAAAGACCAGGGCAAGAGCAATGTGGAATCATCACTGAAGGAAACCACCTGCTATAATTTGGAGTAATTGATGCTTCAAAGAATGGGCATGGCTGATGTTATTTCAGGGAAGAAGAAGTAATTATAAAGTAATTATAATTACTTTTAGTAGATGCACCAGGTATCAAACACCTACTATGGGGCAGTCATTGTGCAAAGTGCTTTGTATGCATTTGCTCACACAATTCTTACACCACCACATGATCTGTAGAACAATAAAACTGACACACAGAGATACAAGGTGACTTGTCCAATTTGAGTTGGTAAGGTTTGATCTCAAGGACTCTGGCTCCTGAAGCTGCATTCTGAAAAACTCTGGCACCTGGTCACCTGCTCAGTCTGACTTTGGCTTTATAGAAATTCTAATTTTAAAGTTGCCCTGTAATTCATGTACACCTGTAATTCATGTTAGATGTAGAGAGGGCCTTTTGTCAGCTGAATTGCTGAGAGAGGGTAATTTAAAAATAGTGTCTGCTTTGATTTTTAAGTTATAACTAAACATCCAGATTATTATCTTTGTACAGGGCAGAGGAAAAGAGACTGTAGTAAGATCTGGAGGCCTCAGAAAGGCAGCCTGACATTTGAAAACAAGATGACACTGATTTTTCTGCTATTGTTTCATGCCAAGTCTAACGACAGTGTTGGGCTGGCAGGACAGAGATAGTGACATAAAAGCCGATATGGCCTTTTGTAAAAGTAAGAGATACTTTGGCCTGGACAGGCTGGGAAAAAGGGTGAGACTTTACCTCACAAGGGGAACAGAAAAACAGATGCCTCCAATTACCACCTAAGAGAAATTGGATCCTGTACAGATCTGGGATAGCCATAAGACTTATAAGGTATGTGACACCTCTGTATCTGTTCCTCCCTACCGTTTTTTTCCAATTTCCCTACTCACCCTGCACAAGTTCCTGCTCCCTCCTCTATTAATCTAAACAACACACGTCAGATAAAGACAGGCATCGTATTGGTGGGGCTGTCTGTAGCACATTTCAGTGTAATGTAGGGTGGGAGAGGGCTTCCATGGATACGGTTGGTTGGGTTTTCTGTCTGTTAGAAAATAATGGCTGCTCCCACGCTTCAGTGAAAGGTGCCATTCATTCATGACTCAATCTGTCCATCCATCCACCCATCCATCCATCCATCTCCTCTAATGAACAAGTGTTCATTAAACATTTACTGTGCATTAGTGATGGGGAGACAGGGCTAAGGCAGAGTTCCTGCTCTCTCAGACAATAGTATCCAGGAGACGAGACAGAATTATTATCAGTTATATAATGAATGATACAAATATCCCACAGAGATGAGTGCTCTACAGAGAAGGTAAGCAGGGTGGTGTGAGAGAGTGTGAGGTTAGACTGTGTGGTCAGGAAAGGCCTCTTAGAGAAGTGGATATCATAGTGAAGATCTGGTGATGAGAAGGAGCCAGTGACGTGAAGAGCAAGTGAAGGAACTTTTTCTTTGCAGGAGTTTCAAAGCCTAACAAAGGCATCCGGCTATTGCTCTAAACCTGATTGGAAACCACTGGGTTTAAGCCTGAGGGTGGCATGATCAGTTTAATGACTCAGAAAGGTCACTGTGTCCGGTGTATGGATGCAGGATTACACAAGACTCAGGAGCCCCAGTGGCAGTGACAGGGCTACTGCTGCAGCCAGAGAGAGGCAGGACAGCTTGGCAGAGGTCTGTGGAATGCAGAAATGTGCAGAAATGGGTGAAGGATGGAGATGGAAGACAAAAGACAGGAGGGGGTGGGTGTTTTAGGTACGTAGTGATGGAAACCGTGAGCTCTCGTTCATGCTCTCATGCTTTCTACCAAAAAAAAAAAGAAAAAAAATCGAGCATTTACTTTGCGAGGCACGTGGAGTGCCAATGTCAGTGAGTTAAAATCCCTGAACTCAAGGAACCCAAAGTCCTAGTGGGGAAAACTGGGATACAAACAAATAATTAAAATACATTTTAATAAATACTGTAATCAAAGGGTATACATGGGAGCCAGGAGAGCCCAAAGGAAAGCCTGATTAACTCTGTTTCAAAATTAAATAATGTCAGTCTTTTGACAGACATTATTTTTATTGAATTCTGTCCATTGGTCTACTGGGTTGGATGAATATAACAACAGCTCAATAAGATTTATGTCAGTCGAATGTTTGGGTTCATGTTATTTGATAACTCAGGACTTTTACTTTTATATTCTTTACTTCTATAAAATGGTTTGAGTCATTACCACCACCAACTTTGAACCCAGGAATAGGCTTTGATAGCCCCACCCTGGCCCCACCATCTCAGTGACCTCTAGGGTAAAGCAGGGAGTGTGTGGGGGCCAACTGGGGGCAGGAGATGCTGGTTCTCGATGGACCACAGGTGATGAGAAAGAGATTGCACTATTTCCAAATGTCTGCTTTCCTCCCATAATATTTTATTAAAGTACATTACTACACAGAGACAAAATCATTTTGATATATAGTTTTATGATTTTTAGATAATATGGAAACATTTTACCACTACTGAAATCAAGATATAGAACATTAACATCAATCCCCCCAAAATCTATCCCTACGTCCAACTCCTGAAAGTCTCTGATCTGTTTTCTGTTCCTATGGTTTTGCCTTTCCAAGAATGTTATCTACATAGAATCCTAAAGCATCAAACTGTTTGAATGTACTTCTTCACTCAGCAACGTGTATTTGAGATTCATCTAGTTATTATAATATATGTATTAACGGCCAGTTTATTTTGTTGCTTGATAGTATGCACTGTGTGGATGTGCCACGGTTTGTTTTTCAATTCTGCAGTTAAACGACATTTGGGTTGTTTTTAGTTTTTGATGATTATGAATGAAACCATTGTAACATTCACAGGGTTTGTTTTGTTTATTTGTTTGTTTGTTTTGACAAATTTACTGAAGTATACTTTACATTCCATGCCATTACTCCATTTTAAGTGAACAATTAAATGATTTTTAGTGAGGTGTTTGTTTGTTTTTGATAAGTGTAAGTTTTCATTTCTCTTGGGTAAATACCTAGGAGAACAATGTATAGGTCACATGATAAGTCTACGTTTAACTTCATAAGAAACTGTCAGACTGTTTTCCAAAATGGCTATATTATTTTACATTTCTGCCATCAATTCACTAGTTTCCAGTTGCTCTGCAAAATTGTCAGCACTAGATAGTGTCAGAATTTTATCATTTTAGCTATTTAGCTATTTTATTCATTATCTCATTTGGTTTTAAACATATAATTGTTCGCAGTAGTCTCTGATGATCTTTTGTATTTCTGTGGTATCAATCACAATGTCTCCTTTTCATTGCTTCATAGATTGTAAAGTTTATCATCTTTTTATGTGCTTATCGTTTTTGTCATTCTAGTGGTTTAATGTATTTTTACTTTTTGATTTGCAACAGTGCTTTATATGTTCTAGATACTAAAACTTTGTTGGTTATTTGATTGGCAAGCTTATTATCCAGTCTATGGCTTGCCATTAATTTATTACTTCAATACTTTACTTTAATTAATTTAATACTTTCATGATTTCTATTTTGCACAGTCTATTTCAATTTTAACATATTTTGATATATCAAATAGCTAGATTATAGATATTTAAGAAAATCTGCCATAAATGTATTCATGTGTTTTGTTAGATTTATTCTTAGATATCTCCCAAGATTGAGCCAGGAAGAAATAGAAATTCTGAAAAGAGCAATGAGTAGTGAAATTGGATCAGTAATAAAAAATTTCCCCAAAACAACAATGAAAATCCCAGGACCATATGGATTAACAGCCAAATTCTACAAAATGTACAAAGAAAATCTGGTACAAACCCTCCTGAAACTCTTCCAAAAAATCGAGGAAGAGGGAATCCTCCCTAAATCATTCTACAAAGATACCATGATATCAAAGCCAGACAAGGACATAACAAAAATTAAAACCACAGAATATCCCTGGTTAACATAGAAACAAACATCCTTAACATAATACTAGCAAACCAAATCCAATAGTACATCAAAAAGATAATTTACCATGATCAAGTGAGTTTTATTGCAGGGATGCAAGGATGGCTCAACATATGGAAATTAATAAATGTGATTCACCACATAAACAGAATTAAAAACAAAAACAGTATGATTATCTCAATAGACATAGGAAAAAGTATTTAGTAAGATCCAGTATCCCTTCATGATGAAAACCCTCAATAAACTATGAATAGAAAGAACATACATCAAAATAAGAAAAGCCATATATGACCAACTCAGAGCCAATATCATGCTAAATGGGGAAAAATTGAAAATATTCCCTCTAAGTACTAGCACAAGACAAGAATGCCCACTTTCGCCACTCCTATACATCATAGTCCTGGAAGTCCTAGCCGAAGAAATCAAGCAAGAGAAAGAAATAAAAGACATTTAAATTGGAAAAGAGAAAGTCAAACTGTCTCTGTTTGCTGATGATATGATCTTATACCTTGAAGTCCCTGAAGAATCTTCCAAAAGACTCCTAGATTTGATAAATTAGTTAAGTAAAGTTTCAGGATACAAAATAAAGTATAAAAATCAAGAACATTTCTACATACCAATAGCAATCAAGGTGAAATCTAAATCAAGAAGTCAATCCCATTTACAATAGCTACAAAAATAAGATACATCTCCAAGCTGTTTGCACTAAAATAATAAAATAAAATAAAATACCTAGGGATAAATCTAATCAAGGAGGTGAAAAATCTCAACAAAGAAAACTACAAACAATGATGAAGGAAATTGTAGATGACACAAACAAATGGAAAATCATCCCATTCTCGTGGGCTAGAAGAATAAATATTGTTAAAATGGCTGTATTGTCCAAAATGAAATCAAAATGAAAGCAAAATACCAAAGTCATTTTTTCACAGAATTAGAAAAAGCAATTGCAAAATTTATATGAAACCAAAAATAGCTAAATAAAACAATAGCCTGAATAGCCAAAGCAATCCTAAGCAAAAGAACTAAGCTGGAGGCATTACACTACCTTACATCGAAGTATAGTGCAAGACAATAACAATCAAAACAGCATGGTATTCATATAAAAATAGACATATAGATCAATGGAACAGAATAACGTATCCAAAAATAAAGTCACACACCTACAGCCTACTGATCTTTGACAAAGTTGACAAAATCAAAATATACACCAAAAAAAGGACACCCTGTTCAATAAATGGTGCTGGGAAAATGAATTGTGACTTGCAGAAGAATGAAACTGGACCCCTATCTCTCATTATATACAAATATTTGTAAAAGAATTAAATGTAAGACCTGAAACTACAAAAATTGTTGAAGAAAACTTAGAAAAACTCCTTTGGATATTGGTGTAGGAAAAGAATTCATGACCAAGCCCTCAAATGCAAATGCAACAGAAACAAAAATAGACAAATGGGACTTAATTAAACTAAAAATTAGTTTCTGCACAGCAAAAAAAAAAAAAAAAAAAAAAAGCCAATAAACAAACTGAAAAAACAACCTGCAGAATGGGAGAAAATATCTGTAAACTATGCATCTGACAAAGGACTAATACCCAGAATCTACAAAGAACTAAAAAACTCAACAACAACAAAAATCAAAACCCTCACTAAAAGTGGGCAAAGGGCATGAACATTTTTCAAAAGAAGACATACACTGAACAGGGATCCCCAGTGTTTGTTTTTGTCTGCTTAGTCAAAAATCAGATGGTTATATAAAGATGATTTAAATGGTGCTGGGAAAATTGGGTAGCCACATATAGAAGACTGAAACAGGATTTTCACCTCTCACCACTCATAAAAATCAACTCATGATGGATAACAGACTTAAACCTAAGACACAAAACTGTAAGAATTCTAGCAGAAAATGTTGGAAAAACACTTATAGACATCAGCCTAGGAAAAGAATTTATGAAGAAGACCCCAAAAGCAATGACAGCAACAATAAAAATAAGTAAATGAGACCTGATCAAATTAAAAAGTTTCTGCACATACAAGGAAATAATCATTAAAGTGAATAGACAACCTACAAAATGGGAGAAAATATTTGGATGCTATACATCAGATAAAGGGCTGATAACTAGAATCTATAAAGAACTCAAGCAAACCAGCAAGAAAAAAACTAAAAGAACCCCATTAAAAAGTGGGCAAAAGACATGAACAGAAAATTTCAAAAGAAGATAGACTAATAGCCAATAAACATATGAAAAAATGCTCAGTGTCTCTAATCATCAGGGAAATGCAAATCAAAACCACAATGAGATATTACTTAACTCCAGTGAGAATGGCCTATATCAAAAAGTCCCAAAACAACAAATGTTGGTGTGGATGTGGAGAGACAGGAACACTCATACACTGCTGGTGGGACTGCAAATTAGTACAACCTCTATGGAAAGTAGTATGGAGACACCTTAAAGAACTAAAAGTAGATCTACCATTTGATACAGCAATCTCACTACCCAAAGGAAAAAAGAAAAGACACCACACTCAAATGTTTATAGCAGCACAATTCACAATTGCAAAGATGTGGAAACAACTCAAGTGCCCATCCATACATGAGTGGATTAATGAAATGTGGTATATGTATACCATGGGGTACCACTCTGCCATAAAAAAAATGAATTAATACCTTTTGCAACAATCTGGATGACACTGGAGACCATTCTTCTAAATGAAGTATCGCAAGAATGAAAAAAAAAATACCACTCGTACTCACTATTAAATTGGAACTAACCGATCAGCGTTCATGTGGACAGATGGAAGTAAAACTCAATGGAAATCCTGCAGGTGGGAGAGGAAGGAGGGGAAGGGTAAATTCACACCTAATGTACAATGCACACTATCTGGAGGATGGGCACAGTTATAACATTGACTTGAACCGTAGAAAGCAATGTATGTAATCAAGACATTTGTACCCCCATAATACTCTGAAATTGAAAAAAAATTCATTATAAAAAGAAGACATACAAACAGACAACAAGCATGTGAGAAAAAGCTGAACATGACTAATCATCAGAGACATGCAATTTAAAACTACAATGAGATATTATCTTATACCAGTAAGAATGGCTATTACTAAAAAGTAAAAAAAAAAAAAATAGATGGTGAAAATGTGGAGAAAAGGAAATGTTTATATACGCTGTTGGTGGGATTGTAAATTAGTCCAATCTCTATGAAAAACTGTATGAATATTTCTAAAGAAGTAAAAATAGAACTACTCTTTGGTCTAGAAATCCCACAACTAGGTATCTACAGAAAGGAAAGGAAATCATTATGTAAAAAAGATACCTTCTCTTGTATGTTTATAGCAACACTATTCACAATAGCAAAGATATGGAATTATCTAAGCGTCCATCAATCGATGATTGGATAAAAAAGATGTGTGGAGTGTGTGTGTATGTATTACATACACAATGTAATACTACTTGGTCATAAAAAAGAATGAAATCATTCTTTTGTAGCAACATGGGTGTAGCTTGAGGCCATTATCTTAAGTGAAATAACTCAGAAACAGAAAGAAAAATATCATATGTTCTCACTCATAAGTGGAAGCTAAATAATGTATGCTCATGGGCATAGAGTGTGGGATAACATTAGTAGACCTTGGAGATTTGGTAGAGTGAGAGGGTGGGAAGGGATGAGGGATGAGAAATTGTAATAAATACAATGCAGTTTATCCAGGAGATAGTCACACTAAAAGCTCAGATTTCACCACTACACAATATATCCCTGTACAAAACTGAACTTGTACCCCTTAAATTTATGCAAATAAAATCAAAACAAAACAAGAAACATGGATTTATATCTCTGTGTGTATATGCATATTTCTCTCTCTCTCTCTCTCTCTCTCTCTATATATATATATATATATATATATATGTATTTCAAATGCATAGGAATTGGTTGTTCATAGATCTTAATAATATAACATGATTATAATTAATATTTATCTTTAATAGGTATGCCGGAAGAGATTTTTATTGCTCCCGAACACTAATTATTGAGAGTCCCAGTTGTTCTGTACCTTAAGATACTTCTTATTGTCTGTCCTTTGAATTTCAACTACGACGTGCTGTTGGCCTCCAGTCAGTTGAGGGAAACTGCTGCCCATCCCGCAGTTCATAGGACAGCTCCCACAACAAACAATTATCTGGTCTCAACTATCAATAATGATGAGGTTGAGAAACCCTGGCCTACCCAAAATTTCTGAAGGTATTTTCTTCTGTTTTCTTCCAGAAGCTGTGTTGTTTTCCTTGGACACGGGGTTCTATGATTCATCTAAAATTAAACGTTGTATGAGGTAGGTCTTAAGGCTCATTTTTGCTAGGAGATATAAGATTGGTCCTGCATATTTATTGAAAAGATTATACTTTCCCCACTGAAAGGATCTTTGTTTTTTCATTGCTGGGGAGATGACATATGCGTGGATATTTTTTTCTTGGCTCAATCTTCTATTCATTTTTATATTTATCCATTCTGTGCTAATACCACAGTATATTAATTTCTGTAACTTTATGCTAAGTCTTGATGTCTGGTAGCCCAACTTTATTTTTCTTCTTTAAGATTGATTTAGTCCAGTACACACACACACACACACACACACACACACACACTTAAATCAGTTTGTCAATTTCCAAAACACAAGCAAAAACAAAAACCTCAACTGGACTTTTATTGGGATTGCATTGAGTTTATAGATCAATTTGAAGATAACTGACATCTTAACAATATTGGGCCTTTCAACTTAAGAGCACAGATGTTTCCTAGGTTCATTCAACAATGTTCTGTAGTTTTCTTTTCTTCTTTTCCTTCCTTCCTTCCTTCCTTCCTTCCTTCCTTCCTTCCTTCCTTCCTTCCTTTCTTTCTTTTGTTCTTTCTTTTTTTTCTTTCTTTCGTTCTCTCTCTTTCTACTTCAGTATATTACAGGGGTGCAAATGTTTAGGTTACATATATTGCTCCACCCGAGTGAGAGCTTTGGGCATGTCCACTCCCCAGACAGCGTGCACTGCACCCATTAGGTGTGAATATACCTATCCCTTCTCCCACCTGCCCAACACCCGATGAATGTTACTACTATATGTGCACATATGTGTTGATTAGTTAATACCAATTTGATGGTGAGTACATGTGGTGCTTGTTTTTCCATTCTTGAGATACTTCACTTAGTAGAATGAGCTCCAGCTCCATCCAGGATGATATAAGAGATGCTGGTTCACCATTGTTCTTTGTGGCTGAGTAGAACTCCATGCTATACATATACCACATTTTATTAATCCACTCATGTATTGATAGGCACCTGGGTTGCTTCCACATCTTCGCAATTGTGAATTGTGCTGCAATAAACATTCTAGCGCAGATGTCTTTTTTATAGAATGTCTTTTTTTTCCTTGGGTAGATGCCCGTAATGGGAGTGCTGGATCAAATGGTAGTTCTACCTGCAGTTCTTTGAGGTATCTCCATATTACTTTCCACAGAGGTTGTACTAGTTTGCAGTCCCACCAGCAGTGATTTTAGGCAGCACAGACCTTAAAATACTGTATGATGTTTCACTAAATTAATAAAACCATGGACCTGCATTTTACAGCAGTTGGATTATTTGGATCTCACCTGTCCCATTGTGGAGGAATATTATGGTATTTTAATTTTTTGTTCTTTATTACTTCCTCCATCCTCCATACCTT
>CAUYRT010052333.1:0-29574 GCA_963574885.1 Lepilemur ruficaudatus | reverse complement strand
TTAATTTCTTTCTTTCTATTTATAGTAGAGACGGGGTCTCACTCTTACTCAGGCTGGTTTCGAACTCCTGACCTTGAGCGATCCGCCCGCCTCAGCCTCCCAGAGTGCTAGGATTACAGGCGTGAGCCACCGCGCCCGGCTTTTTTTTTTTTTTTTTCCTTTTTTTTAAGAGACAGAGTCTTGCTCTGTGCCCAGGCTGGAGTGCTGCAGCGGTACGATCATAACTCACTGCAGACTCCAACTCCTGGGCTCCAGCGATCCTCCTGCCTCAGCCTCCCTCCCAAGTAGCTGGGACTATAGGTATGAGCCACTATGCCCAGCTAAATAAAAAAATTTTGTTAAAGTCATTCCTCAAAAATAAAATGAAACATATGAACCTAACTGTGCATTCAGTTTATATGGAGAAAAAGTATTTAAGTGACTTTAAAACACAATAATTTGACTGTACATCCTTGGTGAGATACATCCCTAAGGACAAAAAGAAGTACAAACAAATCTTAAAACTGCCTTCAGTAATCATATCGTTAATATTGCCATTATTATTCTGAAACTACATGTGAATAAAACTTCAGTATAAGAGAAATAAAAATTTAAAGATGTCAAATAAAAACCTTGCAATATTATTTGAAAGTATCAGTATAAACTCATGAGGATTTTCTCTTAAAAAAAAAAATATTTCCTAACTCTGTCTAGGAAAAGGTCTAAAAACAGATAGTAGTCTCTAAGTATCATTTCCAATTAAAAGCAACCAGTGCTCCCTAAAGAAATTGATAATTCAAGGTTTGAGGCAGAATGTTATGATGTAAACTTCGATCATACCAGAAAGCAAAAGACCACTAGGATGGTGTCAAAAACACTCAGAAGCTACCATGTAGAGGGGATCCCACTACCAAAGATGGAACATTCTGAGTCCCAATAAGAATAACTGCAACAGATTAAAAACACATCAAACATGTTAATCCATGAGTTAATAATGAAACATAAAAAAAACTTCATTGGTCACCTTTGGAGGAGAATCAATTTATTATTCTAAAAACTAATAAAGAGGAATAAGCAAGTATTTATTTTGTCTTTCTTATATAAATTGGACATAAGAGTAACCAATAGTTAACGAGAGGAAGTTTCTGTTTATTAAGTATTCCAGCTGAGAAATGAAGAAAGTGAATTAGAAAATCACCATTTCTCAAATCCCTAGTAAAATTATTGATCTAGGAAATCATCAATGGCTGCTAACATTATAAAAGGGGTAATAATCTGATATTATGTGCCTCCTGGAATATGTTATACTACCTATGAAGTATTCTCCCCCCAAAAAAGCACACCCCAAAACAAACCAGAATCTACTCAAATAAAGCCTATGGAAACTCTATAGGACAAATATATTACAAGAAAAAAAAGGTAAGGGAAAGGGAAGGAAAATCCATAAATTAAAAGCAACTGATCAGACACACCAATTGAATGCAGTGTATGAACCCTGGTTTGAAAAAGCCAACAAAAAATAATTGTGAAACACTGAAGGGTAATTTGAACATTAATTTGATACTTGATGATACTGAGGAAGTAACAAAGGTATTGTGTTTATATATTTTGAAAGAGAGCTTACTTTATAGAGACAGGTACTAAAATATTTATGGATGGAATTTTGCTATTTGGGATTTGCTTTAAAGTTGTGCATGCAGCCACAATGAAACAAAACTATGAGTTGGTAATTTTTAAAGCTGGATGCGGGGTCTATGGAGTTCATTAAGTTATTCTATCTACATCTGTATATAACTGAAAATTTATATAATAAAATTTTCCTAAATAAAAAGCTAAAATATGGGCCAGGCATGGTGGCTCACACCTGCAATCTTAGTATTCTGGGAAGCAGAGGTGGGAGGATTGCTTAAGGTCAGGAGTTTGAGACCAGCCTGAGCAAGAGTGAGACCCCATCTCTACTAAAAATAGAAAAAATTAGCCAGGCGTGATGGCACGTCTGTAGTCCCAGCTACTTGGGAGGCTGAGGCAGGAGGATTGCTTACGCCCAGGAATCAGTGGTTGTGGTGAGCTATGATCACGCCACGGCACTCTAGCCAGGGCAACATACGCAAGACTCTGTCTCAACAACAAAACAAAACAAAAAAGCTGAAATATGAGTTTGGATAACCGGGAGACTGGTTCAAACATAGTTTGTTCTTAATGAACCATAAAAGATAACAAGGATGTTCAAGCTTTCAGGTGTCCCTATGAGGATCTATCCCACTGCCAGCTTCCTGTGCTTCCATTACAAGAAAACCTTAAATAGAAAATTTTTAATAAAAATGACAAAAGAAAACATTGTAAAGGAAGCAAACAAACCATTCCAGGAGTTTTTCCCCTGATTTGCCTATGGAGGGCTAGTTTCTAGGGGAAAAAAAAAAAAAGAATACACAAAGAATAGACAAGCAATCAACCTCCCAAAGAGACTAAAGATTGCTCATTATACACACTAACTGAAATTAAAGAAGAGGATGACAGGCACACAGTATTCACATAGCACTTTAACTTTTTGAAGTTCTTTGATATAAACTGCCTCATTTGATCTTAACAATAACCCTATAAAGTGTACAGGAGAAAAATTCACTTCCTAGAGGAAACCAACACAAAAAGGTCTCAAAACCAGTTGGTGACAGAACACAAGTCTCCTACCCCCGTTCTAGTGCTTCTTCCACTAACCTGTTCTCTTCCTATCCAATCTGGTTTAATTATTCAGTTTGGGGAAAAGCCTGCCCAGATCCCTTTTACCACCACTAGAGTCATAAACACCCGATAACATGTGGCTCAGTAAAGACAGCTACTGACAATTTGTTGATTTTTGCTCTATGCTGGACAGTTCCCAAAAATTTACTTAGCAATTTGGACTGTTCAAAATAGCTTAGAAAACTCAGAAATGAGGAAATTTTGTTCCTATCAAAAGCCACTGATACTCAGGGCAAAAAGAGAAACATCAAGTTAACAATTTAGAAAAATTTAACATGGGTGTTAGTGTATAGATATGCACGTTCTGGAAGGTAGGGACAGAGAGAAACATATTAGCAAGGACCTTTTCCAACTTAATGGACTGACACTTATCCCATTTATTTAAACACGTCCCAATTTCAATGAAAGTACAGACTAGGAACCCTCTAGACACAACACAAGAACATTCAATTTGTTGAATGTGAAGAATTAAATTTAAAATAACCAATTCTGCACTTTTTCTCGTCCTTGGCAAACCTAGCTGACTGCCCATATACCATTCTGTTCCAGGCACTCATTTTAACTCACCAAACATCAGTAAGGAAGGGAGGCTTAAAGCCTGGGCCTGCTGAAAGATGCTATTAACTAGGAAATTCTCTTCCAATTCATCCAGTCTCACAGTGAACAGTCAAGAATGTGCTGGGATTGTCTGCTCCAATTATTTGCTCCTAGATCAGTAGAGGGACAGAGGTGGAGGGTGTCAGCAGCAGCTCTGAGCATGTTGTGTTGTCTGCTGAGTTTCCATGTCTTTTGCTATTACACTTTCAAAGTGTATCTGATGACTCTTTTCGTCAGTGGCATTACTGTCCTCATACTGTCATAAGACAACCATGCAATGAGCAACTATCCCCAACATTACTTCTAGTCACTAGAGCCTTCTCTTAGAAACTGTCATTCACTTAGGTACTCTGCCTAGAACGTCTGAAATTCAAACAGAGGTAACCCCATTGCCACTAAAATATCTAAACTACTTGGACATATTTGAGAATAGGGTAGAGAGAGCCTACTATACTATCATTATGAATGAACCTACAACTAGGGATGCAAGTTTTTTGGAGCAAATACATCTTTCTAGTACTTTCCTTTAGGTAATTTAGAAACGGAATTTGGAACAGAATTAACACTTGTGAATCACCTAATGTGTAACATGCACTGTGCTAGCTACTTTACAAATCTCTCATTTAATCTTAACAGGCCTTTAAGGTATTTTTGTTATTATTGCCTTTTCACAAATGAAGAAAACAAAGATCAGGAATGTTAAGTAACCTGTCCAAAATCTTAACATGGCAGAGTCAAAAGTTGAACCCAAGACCGTACAAACATCTTAATGACTTGCTTCTTGCTTCTTCCTTATCTGCTTTCCAAAGGAGTTATGACTTATTATACCCGATATAAGGGTATTTCTAATTCAAATTTTTACAAGAAAATGAACAGCTTTAATACATAGCAAAGAATATCATGCCTGGAACCAACTTAGTGTATTAAACCAATACCTATTTTCATATATTCTGACAGTCTATACTAAATCTCTCTACCAGTTAGACCTTGTATATTCAAAGGAAGAGCAGAAAATGTTTTGTTAAATCTCTATAGCATTTTCAAATATTTGAAATATATAAGATATGCCTCCATTTCAAAATCTATGAATAATCTTCCTACAAATTTTCCCAGAAAGATTTATGCTAGTCTACCTCAAAGTAATGGACCTTTGAGTTTTATTATAAAAATGAAGAATTCCAAAATACGTAGGCTTCCATTTACTGAAAGCACTATAAAAATGGATTAAAAACTAAAGTACAAAGCCTTCCCTCTAAATTATGTAGCTGCATTAATATGAGAACATGGATAAATGGTAAAAGCTATAACTTACAGAGTACTTACTATGGGCCAAGTACTTTACACATGGATTTTCATTTTCTACCTTACAAAAGCCTCTGCAATTATTATCAGCTTTATTTTACAAGCAAGGAAACTAAGGTGAGAAAGTTCATATAACTTGGCCAGAGTAACAGAGCTAGAAAGTGTTGGAGCTAGAATGGAAATCCAGGTTGGTCTAACCCCAAAGCCCACGTTCTTTACAGCCACAGTTTACTACCTCAGTTCTTATCTGGTAAATATATGCTTGTCCTTAATTCTGAAACTATTATAAACACAAATACACACTTACTTAAACCTATTAACTATATCCATTAGTTTGTCATAGTTTCTAAAGTAAAATCATTAAGAAGTGCCTAAGAATTACCATTAGAAAATTTCAAATAAGAAAACAAATTTTCATAATTCTGAGAGATCAAGAATGGATAATTTACATGACGAAAACTTATTCATTGCATGGGAGTTATTTTTAAATTGATAAGAACATGGTATGACCAGGAAATCATTTTAAGTTATTTAAGAAAATTCAAGGCCAGGCGCTGTGGCTCACACCTGTAATTCTAGCACTCTGGGAAGGCCAAGGCAGGAAGATCGCTTGAGCTCAGGAATTCGAGACCAGCCTGCATAAGAGTGAGACCCCATCTCTACTAAAAAATAGAAAAATTAGCAGAGCACAGTGGCACATGCCTGTAGTCCCAGCTACTTGGGAGGCTGAGGCAGGAGGAGGATTGCTTGAGTCCAGGAGTTTGAGGTTGCAGTGAGCTATGATGACACTACTGCACTCTAGCCCAGGTGACAGTGAGAGACTCTGTCTCAACAAAAATAAATAAATAAAAATAATTCAAACACTGTAAACCAAAAAGTAGAACAAAAGAACTCATTTTTTAAAAATCACATTATACTTAATGACTGAACTGTGAATAATATATTCTGCTCTTTATCTAAAGATTTTATTAATATTAGCAAATTACAGAAGAGATGTAATCATAACTTGGACAATTTTAAACTTCTGAATGGCTATTATTGCCCATGTTTCACTGTTCCAAATTTCTTTAGAAAAGTATGTCCAAAAAAAAAAGCCAACAGTAACATTCCCTAAACATGAATCCTTCAGTCTATTAGTATCTGAACCAAAACATATAAATCTTCAAATGTACAAGATATTGTCTAAATAGTGTATTCTTCTGTTATCAAACACATTCATTAGATTAGTTGACAGGACAATGTAAGAATCATTTTCTAAGAATTGTCAAAGAATAGATCAAGTCTTACCTCCATTGCTAAAGCTGCTGTCTGTTGGTCATAATGATTCAGAAGATTAGGCATGAAGGTAGTATTATAAGGCAAATCTTGGCACATCCTCAAGGTAATAGGTTCACAAGAAAACAAACTGTGCCCACCTATATGCCCCACAAACATAGTCAAGGGCCAAAGATAGAAGACAATCCAAATCATAGCCATCCTTCCTCGATCTGAATGAGATTCGGATGATCAGGGCCTACTCTATATGTATTTTAGATCTTTACACACCTGCAGGTCTCGGCTTGAAAGTATTTCTTCTATATCTTACTGTTAAGTTCTTCAAATAGTTAAATACTCTTTGTCCTGTCAGAGGTTCGTTAGCTTGGTCTCACAAAAGGCATTTGTTTTTGGTTTCACAATATGGGAAAATGACATCATCTTGTCTCTTCTTTTCATTTTATTACATAGGGCACATCTGGCCAACAATCAAGTTGATCAACCACATTCCCAAACAACAGATTCCATCTTAGGAGAAGAGCTATTTCTTCCTTTGATTGAAATATCTGAAAAATATAATTTAAAAAATGAGAGAAATTAGTCATTTCCTCTTAAAATATTGTGAACTTCATATTAAAATCTTTCACGAGAGATATCATACTGACCAAATAGATAAAAATACATGGGTACTTCATAAAGATATAATATGGCTTCTCTACTTTATCATTCACGTTATAGATACACTAAAATAATCCTCACGTAGCATTTAAAGACAAATTCTTCTTCCCTCAGTTGCTTATATGATGCATGGTTTAACTTCTCAAGTATGACAGCAATTTTTCCTTTGTCACAAGATGTAACTGATCCATTTTTAAAAATTCTTAAGCTGTTGTCCTAAATTTTATTGAAATGATATCAATTATAACCTAAATTACTGAATTTGAAATTTATTATGTGCTTTAATCCTTAATAGCATATTTTTACATTAGTTGACTTGACAGAAGCCATCTGTGAAAGGGCTCTGAAAAATAAACCAGAAGATATAGATTCAAGCCTCTTACAAGATGTGTGAATGTAAACACATCACTTAACTTTTTTGAATCCAGAATTTATCTTCCTGAAAATGATTCCAATACCACTCTCTCAGAAGGAAGATGTATAAGTGAATCATGAGAAAATGTATGCAAAAGTACTTTATAAATGGTTACACAGCATTAAATTTTAGGTATTTTTATTACTGAATTACAGCTGATACAAATGCTACCTCTATCAACCAATACTGAACTGACAAATAGAAGGTTATAAAAGTAATACCAGGAAATTTTCCCAATATTACATCATCTTTAGACTGTGCAAAAATTTAATACCATAGATATAGCCCTTGAATTAGAAACATTTAACCAACAAATGGGCATTACATACAGCTAGACTGCAGAGAATAGAAATCATCCCTAAAAAGTCACAGCAGAAATAAGAATAATTCCCAGTTATTTCCATTGAGCTTTAGAATTTCTGACTTGCTCCTATCTTTTCAGGGTTGGGAGGGTATGGGTGAAATGAAAGGTAGGTCTGGTACGAAAAAAAGCAAATTCTAAGCTATCACACTTTTATTTGGTTTAGTAATGACATTAACTTTAGTTTTATTTGATTTTGTTTCCTATGCATTGGATATTCTTGTGTTTGTTGTGGAGGAAAGTCTATGTTGGGAAAAGATGAGAAATTCAGATTCAGAAATTCTCAGAGACCCAGGTTAACAGGACAACTCAAATACTAGTACCCATGATAGCTTAGACCTTGACACCTGGAACTGGTTTGGCTTAAGGAAGAAAAGAAACTGTTCTTTGTGCATTGACTATCAACGACCAAGACCTCTACATCCCAAGTATCACTGACTAGGCAGAAAACTATTTGGAGAAAGTAAAACAGTTGCTGAATCTTCCCAATTTCTCCCTCTAGTAGATGGTCTTGGGAAGGGTGGAAGGGAAAAGGAAAGTCTGCGGCCTCTAGAATTAGGAAAACTAAGGTTATGAGCAATCCCTGCTCAAAAAGCCCAAATCTCCCTGTGCTCTATATCAGAGATTGCTGTGACAACTTCTTGGCCTGCCATATTTTTTTCCTCCTTCAGGTTGGCCCCAGAAATGTTAAGACCTGGCTATAGAAAACTAACATTAACCATAATTAAAAACATATTTAAGCTTAATTACCATGTAGCACAGTAATAATTATGCATATCATTAAATATATGTAAAATAACTGCGAAAGCTTTATTTGATTACAGTTTTAAAACAGCAATGTAAGTTCAGTCTTTGTAGTTTACAGGTTACACAGTACGTTCATCTGCTTGTAACTAAAAAAATTAAAGAGAACATTGCTCCCTATTGAATATGTATATAATATCAAGAATTTCAAAAATTTCATTTAGACTAATCTATTTTCAAGCCATTATAGGCTTCAAATTAACGGTTCAAAGAAGACTAACACCCAACACTTGAGGAAGAAACTGAGCAATATCTCACTGGGTTTTTAAAACTAGATGAAATGCCTCCTTATACTTCTGCCTACTCCATCTATTTTATTTGCTTTCCTCTCGATTCTTTTTGCCTCGCTTGCAAGTGAGGCTTCCCACCTTATTTTAAAAGTGCTTCCACATGTACTATGACATCAAAATTACCACATTTCAAGATATTTTTATAAAATCTATTATGTTAAGCTGTAGAAAGACAATCTTACTATAGCAAGATTGTAGTTTATGATTACTAAAAGGCAAAAACAATGGAATTCAGTGAGACAAAAAGAAAACAGGCAGACTATAGATCTTATTTTAAGAATTTTCATTTCCCCAAAATAGCAGTTCTCTAATTTTATAAAGTGTAGCAGATTGATGGACCCTCTGCAGGTCTAAGAAATCTGAATGCTGGAGAAAGATACACATTCTGATGATTACCTGAGGTTACAAGTGCTCCATAAGTCAGGTCTTGAGAAATGTTATCCTAAAATGGAATAATTAAAAAGAGTAAAGGTAATATTTGTATATAACTATATGCACAAAGTGAATTTTAAAAATAAAAGCAGATAAAGAATAACACTTTAATAGATGAGCAAAGAACATAAATTTACAAAGAAATAGAAATAGTCAATAAACACGCGAAAAGATATTCGACTTTACTAATAAAAAATGCAAACATGACATAACAGTTTGCCAACCAAATGGGCAAAATAATATGATAGAACACCACACAGGAAAAGGCATAGGAAAAAACATTTTCAATGTTTCCACACTTTCACATACTACTGGTAGGAATGCAAACTAGTTGGTACTTTTTACCAAAAAAGGGCTACTTATATCGAAAGCCCTTAAAATGTGCACAATCTGATCCAGCAAATCTATTTTATAATTTATTCTAAAAAAGTAGGCTGGGCGCGGTGGCTCACGCCTGTAATCCTAGCACTCTGGGAGGCCAAGGCGGGAGGATCGCTCAAGGTCAGGAGTTCAAAACCAGCCTGAGCAAGAGTGAGACCCCATCTCTACTATAAATAGAAAGAAATTAATTGGCCAACTAAGATATATATAGGAAAAATGAGCCGGGCATGGTGGCGCATGCCTGTAGTCCCAGCTACTCGGGAGGCTGGGGCAGAAGGATCGCTTGAGCCCAGGAGTTTGAAGTTGCTGTGAGCTAGGCTGACGCCACAGCACTCACTTTAGCCCGGGCAACAGAGTGAGACTCTGTCTCAAAAAAAAAAAAAAAGTAAACACACAAGCACTCATGATGCATAACCAAAATATTAGTATAGGCTGGGCGCTGTGGCTCACACCTATAATCCTAGCACTTTGGGAGACTGAGGTGGGAAGATTGCCTGAGGTTAGGAGTTTAAGACCAACCTGAGCAAGAGACCCAGACTCTACAAAAAAACAGAAAAATTAGCCAGGCCTGGTGGTGCACGCCTATAGTCCCAGCTATTTGGGAAGGTGAGGTAGGAGGATTGCTCAAGCCCAGCAGTCTGAGATTGCAGTGAGCTATGATAATGTCACTGCACTCTAGCCTGGGAGACAGAGTGAGACTCTGTCTCAAAAAATAACATTGTTTATAACAATAAAAATCTGGAAACAACCTAAAAGTCTACCAATAAGGAATTAGTTAAATTATGGTACAACCATAATGTAATGAAATATTATAGTCACTAAAATGATAAGCATAAACCTGTACTTATTGGCATAGTAAGACAGTAACAAAAAGTAAAAAATTAAGGCCAGGCGCAGTAGCTCCCGCACTAGCACTCTGGGAGGCTGAGGTGGGAGTATTGCTTGAGCACAGGAGTTGGAGACCAGCCTCAGAAAGAGTGAAACACTGTCTCTACTAAAAACAGAAAAAGTAGCTGGGCATCCTAGTTATTCAGGAGGCTGCGGCAGCAGTATCACTTCAGCCCAAGAGATTGAGGTTGCAGTGAGGTACGATGACACCACTGCACTCTACCCAGGCAACAGAGCAAGACTTTGTCTCAAAACAAAAACAAAAAAAGCAGTTTACAAAACAGTGTGTATACGTATCCCGTTTTTGTCAGAAAAAAATACGTACGTGTAATAAAACTATTTTAATTGTTTAAAAATATTATAGCTACTCTATGGGATTTTATAAAAGAATCCATGGTACATTATTTTGTGTAGGAATAATTAATGCTGCTAAATCTATAAAGGTGTGCTGATTAGCTGACAAGAATATTAGTTGAATGACTGGTTTATTGGCTGTTAAAGCAACAAGCCAAGAGACACACACTACTGCCCTAATGCAGGTAGTAAGAAAAGCAAATAAGTGATGATCAATTTAGTGTAAGTCAAAAACTGATTTTCAATACTGAAAAAAAAAAAAAATCAGATCACCTATCAACTGAATCAAATGGTATGCACATTATTTAAAACTCCCCCATGCCTCCCCAAACAGGATCTCGCTCTGTCTCCCAGGCAGGAGTACAATGACAGACTCACTGTTCACTACAGCCTCAAACTCTTGCCCTCAAGTGATCCTCCCACCTCAGCCTCCCAAACTGCGTATTATTGGTGTGAGCCACTGCACCCAGCCATAAACTCTTGATACATATTCCAAATTACTCTTCAACAACATAATAGCTGCTTCTTATCAGGATCATATGAGTATATCATTTTCCAAAGGTAGGGGCATCCATGAAAATGCTTTAAGTTGAAGTTCCAGACCTGCAGGACATAGCAAAGATTCTGAACCCAAAGAGATCCTATCAAAATATAGCAACTCATTAAATAAAGGTTAAAAGTTGTTTTTGGCATTCTTATTGATAGTATCATTTTTTTAATTATAGGAATCTGCAGTATTTCAACTAAAAAAGGGGACCTACTGGGTTAACATAACTGGAGTAAACAGCTTTACAGGCTAGGCAGGGCCCAGGGCTATGGCAACAGCTGTTCATGCCTTACCTGTAGGAAAAGAGATTCATTCACTTCTCCATACAGCAATATTAAATATTTGGAAAACTGATTTCAGATTAAGTTACTGGGTTAACATTCCATCAGAAAACAAAAAGGAGGCCGGGTGCGGTGGCTCACGCCTGTAATCCTAGCACTCTGGGAGGCTGAGGTGGGCGGATCAATCAAGGTCAGGAGTTCAAAACCAGCCTGAGCAAGTGTGAGACCCTGTCTCTACTAAAAATAGAAATTACTTGGCCAACTAAAAAAAAAAAAATATATATATATATATATAAAAAATAGCCGGGCATGGTGGTGCATGCCTGCAGTCCCAGCTACTTGGGAGGCTGAGGCAGAAGGATTGCTTGAGCCCAGGAGTGTGAGGTTGCTGTGAGCTAGGCTGACGCCACAGCACTCTAGCCTGGGCAACACAGTGAGACTGTGTCTCAAGAAAAAAAAAAGACAAAACAAAAAAACAAAAAGGACTGAGAGTGTATAACATCAGGAATCTGATATTCCCCAATTATCATCAGCTTTCTTTTAATGACAAGAAGTAAAAGCCTTTGGCCAGGCACAGTGGCCCATGCCTGTAATACTACCACTCCGGGAGGCTGCAGTGAGAGGACTGCTTGAGGTCACGAGTTCAAGAGCAGCCCGAGCGAGAGGGAGACCCTAGCTCTACTAAAAACAGAAATACTTAGCCGGACATGGTAGCACATGCCTGCGGTCCCAGCTACTTGGGAGGCTGAGGCAGGAGGATTGTTTGAGCCCAGGAGTTTGAGGTTGCTGTGAGCTAGGCTGATGCCAGACCCAGGGCTGGTCTAGGGGGTTCTGCAACAAAAGATTATATTCAGCAATTCTATTCCAATTTGCACTTTCTCTACAGAAAATGATCCATTTTATCATTCTGTTTACATTTCACTTTCTTGACACCCTATAAATACAGGTAACATTTTGCATTTCCAATTCAGAAATACCACCTAAAGGTTGCGTGAAATTAAATGCTGGATACACACTGGCTACAGTGGGAACAGAAGGGATATTCTTTGTCTTCTTTCAGACTCATTTTCCAAGTATGCATGGCAAGGATTAGCAATGACTACCTCTAAATAACATCTTTTCTCAAGGAAATTATCATCTTGTTAGAGAGACAAAATATATGCTTTGAGTATACTCATTGCTAGACTGTTACTTTCCTTTTCCTAAAATTTATATAGTCTTTGGTCCTTTGTTGTCTATTTAAAAAATACATTCATTCTCAAAATACTGCCTCCTGGTTGCCATAAGAAAGTTTATACAGCTTCATATTCTCAGGACCTAGATTCCTACTAACCTCAGAGTATCTCTTTTCTGACTTTTCCTATTTCATGTCTCTAATTTTTAAAGTCTATCTTGTCATCTGCTGATTACAAGTAACCTAAAGTGTTGAGTCATATACGCAGAGGCTCAAAACTAAAATAAAGGGTAGCAGCCATCAAAATTCAGTCCAATTTACAAATTCTTAATTACTAAGACTAAAGAAAAGAGAAGATCTTTTAAAATTAACCTGAAAATAAAACTGGAGAGTTAAAAGATGGATAGATTATGGACTTAAAAGTCAGGCTAAAATTCCAGCCAGCTTCCCTTTCCAATTAAAATCTTTCAGAAAATTTTCTAATATCAAGCACCTGCTTATTCCCCTTTAACAAGGTTGTATGCTTCGTATGCACTGACTACAGAATTATTTCAATGAGATAAAATTTGGGACCAGGATCTGGCTTTTCAGGCCCACTAGCCTTGTTACATTTATCTCAAACTTTGTGTGCCATATATTCCTTGGATCCAAACTGTCAATACTCCTCAGCATGATGAATTGGAAAGTAAAAAGAGGGAATTCACTTTTGACACAATAGATGAAACTTTTTCCTAGCCAGTGAAGAGTTCTTCAAACATTTGTTCCTTACTATCACCACTGAAAACCTCATTTCTCTCCTCAAGACCTTGCTATACAGCTTTCCCCCATCTATACTGAATAATTTCTCCAGTATGTACTTTCTAAGCCCTTCTTTTTGTCTTATTGCTCTTTTGGGGCACAGCTGTGGTTTTAATCAGTCATAATTCTAGAGTTCTGGGGGTTAAAAAAAAAAAAAAAAAAAAAAAAAAAACCTTGAGACCCAAACCGCTCATCCCAGTGAAAGAAGGTAAAGATGTGGTAAGAATTGTTTCCTACCACATCTCTTAAAAAAAAAAAAAAAAATTAAAGTCAACAGCAGCCTAACATCAACAAACTAATACGCTCAGAAGTTTTGAGTATAAAATCTTAGAGTTTTACTACCAACCTAATATGAAATACAAGCTGGGTAGATTTTTTCCTAAGGTCAAGTGGGAAACATACGACTTACTGTGAGCAAAAAACTACTCTCTCCTTCCCCAGTGACAAAGCTTTCACTTTGTACCATACAAAGAAAGAACGTGCACTTTGCTATTAGATTCCCCTCAATCCTCTCTACTTCAAATACCTCAATCATGACACTCCCAAAAAAAATCCACCTACATGCTCAAAGCACAAAATAAAGCTCAAAGGAACATAACAGCTAAGATGAGCAAAGAGCCTATAGTCCTTTCTTCTCCTTTTATTAATGGGACACTGCTACAGATTTAGGAGAGATGCAGACAGAGAATATTAGCAGTGGATGGGGGGGGAAGCAAGAATAAAAAGGGAAGAACGGTAGGTTTTATCAACAATTTACTTACTTTCCTAATAGAGCGAAAGCATGGGAGAGGCGTGGTGTGTCTTGGTTATATTTTACCTTCAGCTCTACCCTTCCAACCCCACCCAGTCAAGCTTTTACACCTCTTTCGTATGCTCCCTAATTCTCAATCTTTTTACCTTTATTTTGTGGTTTGGTAGTTCAAGTAGATGGGGTTTTTTTTTCCCCCCCTGGAGGAAAAAGATAGTATTGATGTGTTGAAAAGTAAGGATACAAAGTGTCATCTTTTGGAGTAAGCGCTTCTTAATAACAACACACCTCAGGCTTTCTATCCCGTTGTTCCCAGCCTACAGTGCCGTGGGGGCCAGCAGCACACCACCAAAGGCTAAAAGAAGGGCGAGGGAGGACGGTAACATCCCCAGGGTCACCGGGGTCTTTGTTTCCTTGCTCACACGGCAAGTGGCTTTGCAAAGTCACTCAATTCCTGTAAATACACAACCCAGGGCTACCAAATTTTACAAAATAAGATTTTGTCCGGATGCGTGCACACGGCACTCACTGGCGCGGCTGGTCTGCTGCGCGGCTCCATCTGCCCAGATTCAGAGGGGAACCACAACTCGAATTTTCATTTCACGCTGGGCAAAAAAACTGGACCTGTCTCACGAGGCACAAATCTTTAAACCGTAAAGTCTACTCCTCCGTCTAAATTAACGGCATGTGGCTTCTGTTCCTTAAAAAAAAAAAAAGCCCTTTCTTTCCCTTCTGGGAGAGATCTCACTCCAAGACTCCTAAGACGCGAAAGCCGCTAGGAAGACGTTTACGTTTCTTGCAGCGACACCGGACTGCCGAACACCGCTTCGTGTGTTAACCCGCTTTACTTCGGAGGCCACCGGGCCGTACCCGCGCCGCGGCAAACGCTCTCGCCACGGCAGGGGGCGGCGGCGGCGGGGGCCGCCCTGGGAGGCGGGCGCCGGACTTTGCAAACTGACGGCGGACAACTCGGAGGCGCTGCGTGGGCGAGGCGGGCCCAACGCCGGCGGAGCATCGCGGCGCGCGTCCCGGCCGGCGGCGCGGGAGCCCTCGGGCATTGTCCGCCCGCCCGCGCCCCCGCGGCCCGGCCGGGCCCCGCTCCCTCCGGCCTCCGCGCAGGGTCCGGTCGGGGTCGGGGTCGGAGCCGGGGCGGCGGGCGGCGGGCCGCGGGCCACACTCGCACAGGTTGCCGGGCGCAGGCTCCGGCCGCACAGGGGGAGCCGCTTCCCAGGGCATCTCCCACCCGAGCCCCCCGCCCCGGGCCCGGCCCGAGAAGCCGCGCCGACACCCCCGCCACGGCCCGGCGCCCAAGGCTTTTGTTTTGGCCGCGACGCGAATAACGCTCCCCGAGGAGGAGGTGCCGCGCTGCTGCGGGCTCCTCGGCTCGGGGTTAGGCGGAGCAGCCGCACCGCACCTCCTCATTCTCCTCACCCGCCGCTCCCCTTCCCGCCGCCCCGGCCCGGGGGGCCGCTCGCCTCGCGACTCACCTCAGACCTCGGGACCCGGCTCCGGGGTGGGGCAGGGGGGGGCGGCCCGCAGCGCCGGCCCGGGGGCGGCCGCGCGTCCCTCAGGTACCCGGAGCGGCCGACGACCGCCGGCGCGCGCCTCGGAGCGACCGCGAGCTCGCGAGGGCGCCGGGGCGCGCGGCCCGGGCAGCGAGTGCGCGCGCACGCACGGCGCAGGCGCACTGCGCAGGCTCGGCCGAGCGCTGGCTGCTAGAGCTCGGCTGCGCGGGGCTTGCCCGGCGCGCTTCGTTGTTCTCAGCCTGGGGCCCTAGGTGACGCCGGAGCGTCCGTGCACCGGCGGCGTGCCGGTTCCGAGCCCTGCAAGCGTTCGTCTGAAGTGCACTGGGCCCTTCTCGCAAAGCGCTCCCTCTCCCGCGGAAACGGGTTGTGTGGCAAGACCAGCAAACCCGGTCTGAGAAGCAGCGTGCCCGCCTGGGGACTCAGGGACTGGGGCTATCTAGAGGCGGGTCACCAGGTGCTCAGGGTGGAAGTGGGTGCAGGTGGCGGTCGGCACCTGGTCTGCTGCAGAGCTCCACGCCGAAACAGCGTAGCAGCCAGGAACAGGATACTCGCCCGGGAATAGAGCCCCTTTGCCAAGACCTGGGTAAACAGGTGGAGCTTATAGTTGCTGGTGGCGTGCCCCATGTTTTGCCCTTTGGGAAATGATTCCCCTCACCTTTTCTGCATAAGCGGTTTTAGAGCTGAAAGAGTCCTTAGAGATGACCTAAACCAAGCCTCTTATTTTTCGGTCGAGGAAAAGAACTCCCCAAAAGGTTAGATGGCTTACCCAAAGCCATGCAGCATTTTAATGGCAAGGTCTGGATTCATTCAAAGCTAAGGCAGTTTTTCTTTTCACTACATCGCTTAACCTATTTTTCTCTTTTCGTCCCTCTCCAACCTAGACTTTTTCGTCCCTCTCCAACCTAGACTTCACCTAGACTTCACGGGCACACATTTAAAGTAATATTGAACAATGTGAATGTACTTGATGCTACTGAATTGTACTAATAAAATTTACCATCTTAACCATTTTTAAGTGTATACTGCAATTTTTAAAAAGCGCTCAATATACATACCAGTGATAGTAAAATAAGAAAAATAGAGGAAATTAAATAATATAAATAATTTATTAAAATATAAAAAATAAAAAGCTCTCAATAACTGTTAAGTAAATATTGAATACTGAGCTTAGACATAGAGTTTCACAACAGGTGAGCTATGTAAACAAACATAATGAGATCTGAAATGACAGTTTCAATTTTTCTAATAAGTAAACACTTGTGCAGTAACAATTTTTAAAAAATGATAATATTGATCCTTAGGTCAATTCTAGGCAGGCCAGTGGAGCCAGTGGTGCCTCTGCTGAGGGTGAGCATGGAGCAGAGAGTGTATGGGAAATCTGTGTGCCAGATCCTTGTAGCTGAGGACCTCTAGAGATGCATTTTTATTCAATTTACACACTGTCCTGTGAAGACTGTCAGGCAGGGGGCACATCATAGCTCACATTGGGAGGTGGGAATGATGTAGAAATGGTCACAAGTGTATCAGCAAGACTAAATCTCAGAAATACAACATTGAGTGAAAAAAACCTATAAGATATGTAAATGATGATGCCTCTTTAAAAACTCCTACCATTACTATATATTGTTTATGAGGGCAAACGTATGTATTATAAAAGCATAAAAAATGGACAATTTTATGACAATGACTGCCTCTATGCAAGCAGGGAGGAGAATGAGACCTGGGAAGTTTACAAAAGGAGCTTCTATTGTATCTGCTACACACACACACACACACAAATTTAACATTTAAAAAAACTCCATGGAGAATCAAGGGTGTTCCTTATGAAAATCGCTAAACTTTTCTTTTTTTCTTTTCTTTTTTGCTTTTTTTAGAGACAGGATCTTACCCTGTTGCCCAGGCTGAAGTACAGTGGCATTATCATAGCTCACTGCAGCCTTGAAGTCCTAGGCTCAAGCGATCCTCCTGCCTTAGCCTCTAGAGTAGCTGGGACTACAGGCACGCACCACTACGCCTGGCTCATTTTTAATTTTTTGTAGAAATGGGGTCTTGTTGTGTTGCCCAGGCTGGTCTCAAACTCCTGGCCTCAAAGTAATCCTCCTGCCTCAGTCTCCCAAAGTGCTGGGATTATAGGCATGAGCTACCCCACCCAGCCTCTAAACTTTCTACGTCTGAAATGTCCCACTTAAAAGTAATGTTGATGCATCACAGGCATTGAGTTCTGTGAGGGCTCACTGTGAACATAGTGTGAACAGCATGGCTCAGACTCTCCTAGGGAAGCCAGGTCAGAGGATGAGGTGCAGACAAAAGGAGGCCCAGGAGGCGCTGGGTGAGAGGAGAGACCAGGGCTAACCTGACATGCTCTCTATGATCCCGTCTCTTTCATTCCATGTTGTAACCACCAATAGAAAGTCTTTAATGAGTGGGAACATCACAGAGAGACACAGCACTCTCGACATTGTTAAAACTGGTCTCTTTCTGGATGAACTCGTTTTGAAACCATAAACGTTAACTGCTAATGCGTGGTGATTTAGTATTGCATCTACACACCATCCCCAGACCCTCCCCTCCCCTCCCCTCCCCCTCAAGGCTTTGTTTATTCATTTATATACAACCTGGTCACGTGGAAAAGTAACTAGGCTGGAATTCACACAATCTGGGTTCTAATTGCAGTTTGGCCATACTGATCCTTTGTTAACTTAAGGCAAGCAACTTCTATGAGCTTCACTTTCCTTTTTCCTTTTAAACTGGAGGTATATAAATGCCTACTTAAAAACTACGAAACACAATATAAACAGGGTTTGTACATTTGTTTGAGTTGAAGGAAAGTACATTCTTATCTATTTTAGGAAACAAAAATGGTGAAGAAAGTCTCTTTTTTGTCATGTTTGTTTTGTTTTGCTGTTGGTTGCTGCCCGTAAGAACTGCTTTTCATTGACCCCAAAGAGCTCTGTTTTGGAATTTTGATCTTGCTGTTCTCCTACACTTGTTTATAGTTCTACCATAGCTGTACTGGGAGCCTTCCATTAGTTACTTCCTTTTTTTTTTTTTTTTTTTTTTTTGTGAGACAGAGTCTCACTCTGTTGCCCGGGCTAGAGTGCCATGGTGTCAATCTAGCTTACAGCAACCTCAAACTCCTGGGCTCAAGCAATCCTCCTGCCTCAGCCTCCCGAGTAGCTGTGACTACAGGCATGCGCCACCACGCCCGGCTAATTTTTTCTATATATTTTTAGTTGGCCAATTAATTTCTTTCTATTTTTAGTAGAGATGGGGTCTCGCTCTTGCTCAGGCTGCTCTTGAACTCCTGACCTTGAGCGATCCTCCCGCTTCGGCCTCCCTGAGTGCTAGGATTACAGGCGTGAGCCACTGTGCCGGGCCCTAGTTACTTCTTATACATTGCATTTTCCAGTCTTCATGGCTCGATTTCTTTTTAATCCTTGTGTTCTCTGCTTCTGGCGCTCAATAAATTTAATTAATTAAATGAGACCGGATTTTTTAAGGGTTCCCAAATTTAGAGTGGTTCTTATTAAGGCATGCCATCTGCTGGTTTCCTGGTGTATCTGTCAACCAGCCTAAATTCCAAAATCCAGTAAACTGAAATTTGTGTTGACGCATCTGTGTGTCTGTGTTGGGCAGTTTCCCCGCGTCCTTCCACTTCCTGTTGCAGGCGCTATTCTTTTATTGAGCCAGTTGCGAATTCTTTTTCCTCCAACCCTCTTTTACCTGTTGGCCACTCTTAAAACCCGGCAAAGTGGAGTTTGCATTTCGGAGCTCCAGAGTGACAGGGACAGTAGAACCGGGCATGCTCAGGAGGTAGGGCTCGTTTGGAACACACCGTGCCTTGAACCAAGGTTTGCAACGCTGATTGTTTCCGGATTCGACGCATCTTCGTTTCTCAAGTTAGATCGAGATACTGCAGCCCCTCCCATCCTCTTGGCGCCCACACTTTTTAATTTTATCCCTGTGCCCAATTTTGGAGCCAGCCCTCCTGGATCTCCCGGCCAATCGAGAGCCCACACATTGTTGCCTAAGAGACCCCGGATGCTGGCGACAGGGTTTACAGATGGCGATTGGACCGCTGGAAGCTGGGAGGGGTGCGGGGCTGGAGGGAGTCGAAGCAAAAGCTGACCTAATGCAACTATGGCAACGTCAGCGCCTGAGGCTTGAAGAGGGAGACGAGCTAAAAAGGTGAGAGCTGTGGGCAGTGCATGGAAAAGACGGAGCCTCTCCTTGGAGGGCTCCCGGGCCTCTCACGAGCCTTGCCAGTGCTCCCGGGGATTACATTTTGTTCTCCCATTTCAGCTACAGTCCAAGTGCCAAATACTGCATTCTTGTGAAATTAACAACCAGCGAAAACCCATACGCCTATCCGGCCCTAGCTCCTTGCGTTGTATTATAGTTCTTGCTTTAACTAGTTAACTGCAAGATGAATTTGTATCTAAATCTACCCATCCCCTATTTCCTGATAATAGTTGAGATTCCCTTGTCTGATGATATTGCAGTGTACAGAGGATGAATTGTGTGTTCGCAGAGAAACCCAATCCTATTCTGTTCTGTAAACTCCAAATAAAAATCCAATAATCCTAAGTATAACCCCAGTGCCCAGTTCATAATGTTCTGAGTTTCACTCTACCTTTCCACTAGTTTTAATCCTTAAGCTCTTCCCGCAACCCCCAGTGTTGTATTCATTTCTTCTGTTGATTTAACAAATATTTATTGATCACCTAATATGTACTACTGGGACTAGGATTCAGGTGGGCGGTATCAGAAAACCACATAAACAAAGAAGCATCAGAGTTTGGTGCCATGTTCTCAGAGTGATCAGCAGTTCAGTGTGTCTGGGCAGAGAGTGCATGAAGCGGGGAGAGAATGAAACTGAAAAGGTAGGAAGTGAAATCACAGTGGACCTAGACCTCCATGCTAAGGAGTCTGGATTCTGTAGCCATTAGTCAGCCTATGAAGGTTTTTGAGCTGCAAAGTGACATGAGCAGCTGGTCTTGGAAAAAAACAAAACAAAACCCTGTCTAACATAGACTGTGCGCTCCATTAAAGCAGAGACTCTTATCTTTGTACCCCTAACACATGCCCAGTAGACACTTAGTAAAGTTGTTGAATAATGATGACAGTGTGAAGAATGGGTTAGAAGATCAGATTGGAAGCATGTGGCCAGGGGACCCGTCACTGCTGTTGAAAATGGAACTAGAACCATACATTTGGGGCCCTCTTCCTACATTTTAATCCCAAGAAAAATTAAAGATAAGCACTCAAGGGCAGTCATCACAGGGAAAAGAGGTCATAGAAAAGCAACAGCAAAACTTATCTGGGGAAGGAAGCGAAGACAACTTGTTTTGTTGTTGGAGTGGGAGCAATTATTTTTTGTGTGTTTTATACAAAAGTTTTTGTCTTCTTAATAGAAGTGAGTGGTCTGTACTTTGGACATGTAGGTGCATACAAATACGCACACTGCCCACCTTCTGGAATGGGGGAAGGAGGAAAAAACTGTAAAAGCGTAATAACAAAAGACAAGGCAGGACACCCCCATCGGCTTGCTTTAGGAGAACTGTATTACTAAAAGGGCTGTTTCTCCTGGCCCGGCCCGTGTACTGAAAACCAAACTTTCCTCAAGTGGGTTTGTAGAAAGCCTACTCTAAGTGGTATCTAGGCTCTGAGGAATCAGGAAAAAGAAAACAACCAGCACAGCCCCTTGGGGGAGTCACCGAGAAAAGCTACTTTGTCCTAATTCGGAAGTTGTGCCTAGGATCAGTGAGAAGGTTTCCTACACAAACTGAATGGAGAGTTTCCCAGCTTAGTGCAGGGCTAAGCTCTCAGCTTACCTGGAAGCTTTGAGGGAAGCAAAATTTTTATGTTCATGTACATTTTTCTAGGGAGATGATTCATAGCTTTTCTCATATTCTCAAAGATCTTTATGATCCTCAGAAAAGGATTAAAAACAACCGGTTTAAGGAGAAGAAATGTAGAACATAAATAAATAACAACAAAAAGAAATATGTAATTTTTCACTGGGCAGATCTAGACTCAGTGATCATGCTTTGTGTCTATACTTTGCCTGCTCACATGAACTTTTATCACTAGCTGCCAATGAATAATACTGTAATGAAATAATTTCTTTTGTCTTTATAACTTACCTAAACCTGTGGTGACTCAGATAATTAGCTGTCAGGGGCTGAGAAGAACCTGAGGGCTGAGCTGAACACCTCCGTTCCAGTGGCAGCAGGTAGCTGCAGGAAGGCACTGTCTTGGTGACACCTGGGAGCGTTTAAAACATTGGCTTTATCTTCCATCATAACTTATTTATTTATTTATTTTGAGACAGAGTCTCACTCTGTGGCCCAGGCTAGAGTGCTGTGGCATCAACCTAGCCCACAGCAACCTCAAACTCCTGGGCTCAAGTGATCCTTCTGCCTCAGCCTCCTGAGTAGCTGGGACTACAGGCATGCGCCACCATGCCCGGCTAATTTTTTCTATATATTTTTAGTTGGTCAATTAATTTCTTTCTATTTTTAGTAGAGACAGGGTCTCATTCTTGCTCAGGTTGGTTTCGAACTCCTGACCTTGAGCGGTCCTCCCCGCCTCAGCCTCCCAGAGTGCTAAGATTACAGGTGTGAGCCACCATGCCCGGCCTTCCATCATAACTTACACCTGAGAGAGAATATTAGAGGTCAAGTGAGAAAGCTCAGAGATTTCAGATATAGCATTTGGAAAAATCCTATATCAGCCAAAATAATCGTGATTTTTTTAACTGAGTAATATTTGCTGATGTAGGGTCATTTGTGGAGACCATAGATCAGGCAGGTAGGCCCTGGTCCCCCTCAGCCATCACTACTACCTGTATATGGGAACTCACCTTCAGAAAAGAGGACAGGCAGAAGCATCTAGAAACACTGAGGATATATATTGAAACTATTTTCAATCTGCTGTAAATGTCTTCTACTTTGAAATATTTTTTCACGGTCTTCCAAAGGACAGGTTTGCAGACACTGTGTAAATGCCAAGTTCTAAGAAAGGCTGCCAAGGAAGATACTACTTATCCAGGCCACCTCTCTGGCAGGCCCTCTGCCAGACCCTTCATCTCTAATCTTTGCAATAGCAGTCAAGGGTAGATAGATACATCCTTATTTTGCAAATGAGGAAACTGAGTCTCAGACAGATTAAATGACTGGCAAAAAGTTGCACAGCTAGTGAGTGTCAGAGCCAAGATTAAACCTGTACAAGGTAAACAACAAAAACAGTTGGTTGCAAACAACAGAAACCGATTCTAGCTGACATAAGCAAAACCGGTAATTTATTGCAAGGATATCAGGAGACTCACAAAATGGACAAGAAAGGACATGGGGCTTCTGGAGGTGAGTAGAGGGAACAGCTTAACAGTCTGTTCGGGGCACCAATGCTACTTTGAATGCCCCTCTTGTCTGTAAAATCAGGATAGGCCATTGTCAATCCAACTGGCTTAACTTGATTTTATGACCATCTCTTGGCTAGGGAAGGGCAGTCCACCTTGATTAACCAACCCAGCATGCTCTCAACAATGAGGGAAAAGAATTCCTCATGAAATTAAAGTGCTTTAATCAACAGGAGGCAGCCCATATACTGGGTAACTAAAAACAGCAAATTTCCCTGAATAAACTCAAATCCGTCCATCTCCAAACGTGGCTTTGTCCATGACACCATTCTACTTCTTAAACGTGGGAGCAGGCTGGAATTCTTGTTACTGGGATGTCAGAAAGTTAAGAGGGGAAGAGGAGGGTTAATATCACAAGGAACAAGAATGAAGTGTTTTATATTGCACTGTGATTTTAAATTTAAAATACTCCTTCTGGCTATTCTGATATGTTACTGGCTAGGAGTGATTCTGGGCTTACCTCTATGGTCCAGTGAAAATAAACTAGAGTTAAACTGGCCTGGGTCTGACTCCCAGTCCCACCACTTATGTCTGTGTGACCTTGGGCGAGGTGACTTCAATGAGCCTCATTCTCTTCATCATCTGAAAAATGAGCTGAAAGCCACCACCTTACCAGATCATTTTGAGCGTCCTTGAGCATGCATGTAAAGTGCTTGACGTGTGAGATGCTCCAATAAATGCTCTTCCCACCTGTTCTCTCTCCTAACATGCTAAAAAATTACACGGTATTAGTATTTTTAGTATTCTGAGGATTATATGATTCATTTCTTCTGATAGGTATAGTCTTTCTTATGGAAGAATAGCCACTTATTTCATGATGGCATTTGCACCTCCCAAAAGCATAAATGGTCCCAAAATGCAGACAAAGATGAGTACCTGGACACCCCTAAACCATCAGCTTTTGAATAACCAGGTAAGTGGCCAAAGCTGTTTTATCAATTGGATCCATGACTTAAAAGAAAAAAAATGTATTAACATTTTGGCTACCTAAACATGAACAGGAATTGTTTAGGATTGTGTAATGGTTGAAAAAAAAAATGAAGGATATGTTCAAAAACTTTTATTGCGCCCTTGCTATATGCACAAGGCTGGCCATAGACAGAGTCCCTGCCCAAGAAGAGAGTGCCTTAGATGTGTTCCTTCCTCCGCTGTCACTCCTCCTTTCTCACCCCAGCTGCCTTTCTTCTTCCATCACTGGTTCTCCTCTAGAACCACCGGGACTGACAGAGGAGAGGGTGGTCTGTCTGTGAGGAGCTCCCCAAACTCCAGCTCCCCAATCTCAGCTCACACCCTGGCCACCCTCTGCCAGCTCGCCGCAGGGGCCCCCTAACTGGTGTCACTGCCTCTGTCGCCACCGATCCATCCTCCATTCTGGCCCCGGAGTGATCTTTCTATTGTAAAATACCAGTCCTAGCGCGTGAAACTGACATGGGCCCCACCCCCGAGGGTGGATTCCAGCCGCCCACGCAGAGCGTCAAGGGCCGCCATGACCGGACCTCAGCCGACCTCCCAGGTCCCACCCCTGCGGCTGCTTCCTCGCACCTGGTGCCCAAGCCCACCGTCCCGCACCTCCGCCTCCTCCGTGCGTTTGCACACGCTCTCCTCGCCCCCAGCAGAGCCGCTCCGTTGTGACAGTCCCCTGCTCCCTGCTCCCCTCGCCACCGCTTACTGACTGTCCCGCTCAACTCTACTGCGTTTAAGAGTTGCGATTCTGTCTTTTCTCTCTGTATTTTCAGTCCTGATATGGTCCCTGAAGCACAAGAAACAGAGTCCGAGAGATCAGCTCTGCCCCCTGGCCCCGCTCCGTTCACTCTCGCCCTCTCGCCCTCTCGCCCTCACGCCCCATCCTCTCTCCTACCTGAGCCCACATCTGCCGCTCTGTTCCTCTGAACCTGACAGGTGTGCTGATGGCTCTAGCTGAGCTGGGTCACCAAACCTGCCCCCTCCTGCCCCGGTGGTGCTTTCTGTGTCTGCTCCTCTGAGGTGAAACGTGAGCAATTTTAGGAGAGAGACAGAGGAGCCAGGTTAGGGATTAGAATAGTGAGAAGTAAAATGGACAGAGAGAGAGAGTGTAATAAAAAGGAAAAAGATAAAGGAAATGAGGAAAGAGGAGAGAGAAAGAGAATCAAAAAGAGAGGCCAGGAGAAACAAAACCAAAGGCAGGGAGGCAGGGCACGGTGGCTCACGCCTGTAATCCGAGCACTCTGGGAGGCTGAGGCTGGAGGATCAATTGAGGTCAGAAGTTCAAGACCAGCCTGAGCAACATAGTGAGACCCCCATCTCTACAAAAACAGAAAAATTAGCCAGGCGTGGTGGCACGTGCCTGTAGTCCCAGGTATTCGGGAGGCTGAGGCAGAAGGATTACTGGAGCCCAGGAGTTGGAGTTTGCAGTGAGCTAGGCTGACAATACAGCACTCTAGCCCCCAAGCAATGAGCAAGACTGTCTCCAAAAACAAAAGCAAAGGGAGGGAAAGAGAGAGAAATCCAGCCCTCATCCAGCCATGAACACCAAACAAATCTACTGAAAACCCTTTTTATTCAGCTCAACAGTTATTTACTGAGCACTGTTTGCAGTGCTCCTAGCTCTCCAACAGTTTACACAACAGCTTATCTGCTTTCTCCCCCCAAAACTTCAGTGTTTAGTTTTGAAATATGTTTCCCCATAGAATTGTGAATGTTTTGCACACATGTGAAAAAGTGACTTGAATTGAAATATGCATTTGTTGGATTCCTTGATTTTCAGACATTTCCTTTGAAAAACTCGCAGTCTTGATCAATTTAGCAGCTGTGGAGAGAAAAGTGTCTTGATAACCAAAATTTGCCCGAGTGCCTACTGCATGTTGGGTTACTAGGGAAGCAGATTCGAGATTAGCATGTAGGGCATTGATGGGGGAGTGCCGTTAGGTTCTGCACGGAGAAGGGAAGAGGAGCAGAGGGGAGGGAAGAGGAGTGTAGGGGAGGGGAGGAACGGGCAAGGCATACGCGTGGGGCAGAGGAAGAAGGTGGGCTGGAATGCGGTCTTAACGAGGTCTCCTCCATTGACCCATACGACACCCCGAAGCTGGCATGGTCCTACAGCGTTGCCTTACACTGCAGCAAGGGGGTCCGACCTTTACACTTGCACGCTGATCTTTCGGTGGGTGCAGCTCCCCTGCCCCCAGCCTGACCCCGGGCAAGGCAGCTCTCTCAAGCTGTGGCTGCCAACCAGCAGCCTCCCAACAGGTGAGGGATTACATCTTCCGTCCTGGAGGGGAATCAGTGCATCACAGCAAGCATGACATCATCTTACCTTAATAGATTTTTATCAAATGTAATGATCATTTCTAGAGATAGCATTTATTTTATTGTTCAGAACTCCTATTTTATTCTACCTCCCAAAATCATTTTTTGGTTTAGTTAGGAGTAAAATTATGTTTTAAAATCTTTGTGTGGATATATACACATGCATAGGATTTGTATATGATTATACCAAACTATTAATACTGGTTTCCCCCAAAGAGTGAGATGGGCATTGGTGGCCGGAGGGGGATGTGTCAGAAGAGAGAGCTTTCGTTTTCTTACTTCACTGAGCACAGAAATGTTTCAGTTTTAAAGACAAATATAAATAAATGCAAACAAAGAACAGTAATTCTGGGAATTGAACACTCTGGGTACAGATCAGCTTCTCCCAGTGCTTTCCTGCATGACTAAGTCCCTTACCTTCCCAGGGCCTTATCCTCCTTTGTAAAATGAGTGGGTTGGATCAGATGACCTCGAAGGTCCCTTCCAGATTTAACATTTTGACTGTGTGAAAGAGATTAAAAGTAAATGCCCAAGGATGCAGCTGGCCAAAAGGCGTCCTACAAGAATTTCAAGGGGTTTTCTATACTTCAGAATCAGGGGACTTGTCACCAATGATCAGTGCAATTTTGAGATCCTGTTTTTCGTTTCTGTATTAATTTTATCTTTCTTCTGTTCTCTAGTAAAATGTGAAATATGTAACTCTCTCAGACTAAAATAAGAGTCACAGAATTTTCACTTCACAGCACTCTCTAAGCAGAGAGTTTGAATTCAAATTTGGATGCCTAAAAAAATAGCATCATCAGGGATATGTAGGCCTATGTAACAGAGTACAAAATAATTCAGGCATTGTGAATTTTGAGGGGAGGAATATTTTAAACGTATATATGTCTTTGCATCTAGTGTTTTAATTGAAAGTGATTCTTATCTCTCTCACACACAAAAAAAATAACTATGGGAGGTGATGGATAGGATAGTTTGCATAACTCTAATAATCATCTCAATGCATATGTGTATATCAAAACATCATGTTATACACCTCAAATATATATAATTTTTAAAAAGAAAAGTGATCCACATTTCTTTTAGAGTATGGTTTACACGAGTAGTACAGTACATGTTAAAAGAGTGTTCTGAGGGCTGAATGCTGTGTCTCACACCTATAATCCCAGCGCTTTGGGAGGCCGAGGTCTGAGGGTCACTTGAGGCCAGAAGTTCGAGACCAGCCTGGGCAACACAACGAGACCCCATCTCTACAAAAATATGCTTTCAATTAGCGAGGTGTGGTGGCACGCACCTGTGGTTCCAGCTACTCGGGAGGCTGAGGCAGGAGGATTGATTTAGCCCAGGAGTTTGAGGCTACAGGGGGCTATGATTGCTCCACTGCACTCCAGCTGAGTGACAGAATAAGACCCCGTCTCTAAAAAAAAAAAAGGTGTTCTGAGAAAAAGCACCTAGTTACCATCAATTAATCAGTATTTAGGAGGCCTAAATATCTCCCTCCTACAGTGTAATGGTGTCACATAATGAAATATGTAACTGCAGTGTCAACAGACTAAAATAACAACCGTGGATTTTGACTTAACAGCAGGCTCTGAGTAAACTGTGATGTAAACAAACTGCAGCATTCTGCAAGGAAAGAAGATCCCTTTTAACGTTTCCATTTTGAAGAGAGATTTTGTTTTCCAGCTCTTTAAAATGAAGGACCTGATTGCAAATCTTTGGAATGAAGACTTGCTCCAAACCGGGGAACGTAAGACCATAAATCCAACTGAGGACCTGACGATGAAATCATTTGCCCAGAATCCTATTTCTTGCCAAGGGCCAAGTCAGAACCAGACGCGGGGGCCGCTGACTTCCAGCTGCTCCTCTTTTCTCCATTTCTGCGAGGGTCTGGACCCGTCTGGCCCAGACCTGCTTGGCCCCTGCTTAGACTTTGTCGAGTGTTAGCTGCGTAACACTCCCCACCTCCCCCGTTCCGGCCCTGCTGCCTTCTTGTTGATGTCCTCTCGCATTCAAGTCAGTGTCCTTTGTCTCCAGTGGGCCACACCACTGTTGGACACCATGATGTCCCAGCCTGCTTTTGCAAGCTTGGTTGTGGTATCAGGATGTGTTTTCTTCTTCCTACCATTGGCCACAGCATGGGCAGCCGGTCGCCAGGAACACACGGCTGGAAGTCAGGATGGGGAAGACCCAGGTCCTAGTGAGGCACTGAGTGCAGAGTTGAACAGAGAGTCTGCACTCAGTGATTTTTTTTTTTTTTTTTAAGACAGAGTTTCACTCTGTTGCCCGGGCTAGAGTGCCGTGGCGTCAGCCTAGCTCACAGCAACCTCAAACTCCTGGGCTCAAGCAATCCTTCTCCCTCAGACTCCCGAGTAGCTGGGACTACAGGCATGCGCCACCATTCCCGGCTAATTTTTTCTATATATTTTTAGTTGGTCAATTAATTTCTTTCGATTTATAGTAGAGATGAGGTCTCACTCTTGCTCAGGCTGGTTTCAAACTCCTGACCTTGAGCGATCCACCCGCCTCGGCCTCCCAGAGTGCTAGGATTACATGCGTGAGCCACTGCGACTGGCCTGCACTCAGTGATTTTTTTAAAAAAAAAATCTATCATTGTAACCTCTTTGGGCCTCTGCTTGTCCTCTCTAATATATGGAAATTGAACAAAAAGATCTTTAGGATTTCTCTTAGCTCTAAAATTCTGTGATTGTTGAGGCTTTCTTGTTGTTGTTACTCGATCAGCAAAATGGCTTATTGAGGGCCTGCCCAGGAACCTGAACTTGCTGGTTCTGTGGAGCACGCACGAGAAAGTGGTCGTAATCTACATGGGAAGGTAGAATTAACAGAAACCACTAGAGAGCAAAAGCAAACACTATAAAGTCTAAGTGAAGCATGAACTATAAATGGAGTAGGAGTTGGGAGGGGAGAGATCACTGTGCATCAGAAATGACCTAGGTTGAGTGACAGGTGATTGACAGACAAGATGTCAGGAAATATGTGTCCAGATTTTTTTGAATCTTCTGTGCTCTATAGGTTCTTTTCTGTTTTCATCTAGAAATTCTAAGTTGCCATTATTTGAGAGTCCTAGCAGCCCAGGTGACAGTTAATTAGGGAAAAGGGTCTCTTCTTCTTTTTTGTTTTTTTTGAGACAGCGTCTCACTCTGTTGCCCAGACTAGAGTGCTGTGGCGTCAGCCTAGCTCACAGCAACCTCAAACTCCTGGGCTCAAGAGATCCTTTTGCCTCAGCCTCCCGAGTAGCTGGGAAGCTTTGTAAAACTTGAGGGAGTAGTACTATCAAATTCTTACAACCTTTGCAGTTCTAAT
>CAUYRT010052331.1:0-46204 GCA_963574885.1 Lepilemur ruficaudatus | reverse complement strand
TGGGGCCGGGGGGCCTGCCTGCTGGATGGTGGTGGCTCTGGCTTTGAGCTTCATGGCTGCCCAGCAGATGTGTGGTGTGGGTGGTGGTCCCCACCCCTGGTGCCATGTCTTTGTCCCTCGCTACCTTCTTCATGGTGATTCCTTTGCCCCCAACCTGAAACACCTTTCCCGACTTGTGGCATGACTGGGCACTCCTTGTCTCACTGTTCCTTGGGTACAAACACCCTGCTCATTGACAGACCTCCTTCCAAAAGACCACCTGTCATCCATCCATTCTTATTTCCTTCTCTGCGCTACCGTCAACTATTTTGTTTCCATATTACTTTGCCTCCACCTTCCCAAATGTAGGTGCTATGATGTCATCCTGTCTCTGTCCCCAGTAACTACATCAGGACCTGAGTCACGGTGGTTGCCTAAATATTGCCAGAATAAATGAATGAGAACAGAGCCTGGGAAGACAAATTCTACCCCGGCTTAGTCCTGGCTGCAAAGCACTGCTTGGCTTTGGCCCGTGACACTGTCATTGCTGCCCCTCCCACCTCCCATGCCAGAGTCCCCTCCTTGCCACAGACAAAAGTGCTGCTCCTAGTGGCAGTGCTGTTGGAACCACTCCAGGTGGAGTCTGTGACCTGGTTCCATTCTATCAGAACTTAATCTAAGAGGATTTTGAAAATTACTCTGCCCAAAACACCTCCTGATCTTTTCAGAGTTCAGCTCCTTGCCCCGACTCCCTCCTCCCCTTTTGTAGCATTCTGCAGTGAGGTCTTGGCTAGGATGGGCAGGGTCCCATCCTTGGATAAGCAGGGTGTGCTTGTGAGTGGCCAGCTGCTCCTGTTGCTGTGCCAGGGGAAACCCAGAGTGTTATTTCATTCCCTTTTCATTTCTCCTGTCAACCAGAGGAGGGCCTGGCCGTTGTTTTCCGGGTGATGTTGCTTCTAAGTGCCGTCACGTGCCTCCAACCATGTTGTTTGCACCGGCCTTCCCAGGGTGGTCCCAGCATGGAAGCTTATGCTACAGCCACATGGCCAGACAGGAAGTCTGGGCTCCAGACTGCAGGGGTCAGCTGGGGCTTTGCACAGCTCCCTGCAATTCCCCTGGGTCTGACTGCCTACTCCCTGCCTGTGGGATGTGGCATTTGTAATGCACTGGAAAGGGGATGTGCACATCACGGTGAATGCTTAGGCAGCCTGGAAAAAGTCCTGACTCTTGAGATTCAAAGCATGAGTCTAAAGGGGCTGGAGCCAGGCCAGCCTGGGTGAGGTGTGCTCTTCTCTTACATGCCTCAGTCAAACACAGGCTGCAGACTATGCTGGGTGAGACAGAAAGATGCCTGGACTGCTTGGAGGTGTTTGTAAGATATAAAGCCCGGAGAACTATTATCATTTCCCTGTGCAGCTCTCCATTCCCTACCTATGTCTCCATTCTGCCTCCTGCCCAGGGAACTGTCCAGCAAAACACTGGTGCTAAGAGCATCACATGCACTGAACCTGTGTTGCTACTGCACACGCCCTGTAACTCATTGCGGTGCGTAATTAAAGCAACTGAAAGTATATTTAATTTCTTAGGTTAGTCTTTTTCTCTTAAAAATGAGTTTTAAGTATGTAGACTTTCTTACAATATTATTATTTTGTACATTTCCAAAGAAATAAGTATCTGCCCTAAGTCTCCGGCTGCTCTGTCAGCCTGCACCCGAGCTTCGTTTTCTTTCTGGAGACGGTGCCAGGCTCCGTAGTAACACTCCTCCCCACCGCTGTGGTTTTGCATAGTGTGTCCTTCTTGCTTCTCCAGTTTATACTGTTTGTCACATGCGCCTATAAATACTCAGGCCTTGCCACAGTTTTTTAGCAAGCTGTCGCTGACTCCTCAAGTTAAAAAGGAATACATTTCCCAAAGTCCCTTTCTTCTTGCTTCAGTCCCCTGAGAGTAGCAGTAAAGAGTTTAAAAGCAGGTGAGTTTGGCTCCCAAGCACTTGTTTGTGTTCTGGAGTGCAAGAAAACCTGAAACCTTTGATTCCCCCAGCCTCGACCATGCTGGCTGGCTCACTGAACAGCAGATCGGGAGGTCTCTTTTTTAATTCTCTGTGCATTAGATCTCAGGGCTCCCCAGTGCTAACTGTGGCTCTCACTGACACATGCTCTGCTATTGTGGACGAATTAGCTCACCTTGGGGACCTGAGCTTCCATGGCTGTGAAATGGCAGCTGAGATGAGCTCCTACGCCACAGGGGGGTCGCTACCCCAACCCCCCATGCTGTAAAGCACAGCACAGGCCCAGGAGGGCCAGCCCATTAGGGTGTGGGATGGCTCTCACTTGGGGCTTTGGATGGGAGAAATCACTTCTCAAAAGCGCTACACTTTGGGGTTTCCCCAAAGCCAACAACGTCATGCAAAGTTGGCTACACCTGACTGGCTTTGCCTTAGTACCATGAGCAACACCAGCATCATTCAGAGGAAGCTGAAAGTTAGGGTCCAGATCCAGGCCTCACTCTCTCCTGGCCTGCATGCCAGGCAAATTTAGGCAAGTCCCTTCTTTCTGATTCTTGGTGACTGGGCTGCCTCTCTAGGCAGTGAAAGAACCAGGACCCCAAGTAGCCATCATTCTCTTCTGACCACTTTTCCAGTGGATATCTGAGGGGCATGGTGAATCCAGCATGCCCAAGACCAAGTCTTGCCCTCAGATTGCTCCTCTGTCCTTTCAGACACAGCCGGTGGCCACATTCATCCAGCTGGATGGGCTACAGATGCTGGGATCAGGCTCACTGTGTCCCCTGCTGCCTCTCCAGCGCTGGGTGGAGCGGATTTGCCTTCAACACAGTCCCCTGTGTGCTTCCTCCACTGCCCTTCCACCTTCCACAGCCCTGGCCCAGAACCTCCACGTTGCCCTCTCGGGGCATTGAAACCACTGAGTCTCTTTCATTCTTTTTCCTTCTCTCCCATTCCCCAGTCACCAGAGTCACCTTAGGAAAACCGGCAAACTCCTTGTCCAACTTCTGCTTATCCTTCAAAACCTAGGTCACATGTCATCTCTTCTTTCTGTGGATTTGCCAGAACCACCAAGTCCACCCGCCCCTCCCGTCATACCCAACACGTCTGGGACGAACTGCTCCCCTGCCAGGGCTCTCTCCATGCTCTTACTAGAGCATGTCTCATCTTGGATCGTAGCTATTTTTTCTCAGATCTGTGACCTCTTTGAGGGACGGTCCATGTTTAATTCATCTTTTGTCTGTGGTGCATTTAGCACAGCCCCAGCTCTGAACATGCTCTCTTTGTTTGCTGAATTGAAATAAACTGATGAACGGAACCAAATCTCCTCACTTCTAATCTCAGCAAAATGCTGCTGCCCTATTTTCTCTTTTCATTCAAAATTTATTTATGTAATTCTATTTATCTATATAATTAGTTATATATTATAATGTGCATATATTATATACCTATTTTATATATATAGATACCATTCTAATACTTTAAAATATCAGTAATTTGTAATTACTGGCTTTGTAACCCTTTAAACACAATTGATTCACTATAGCTTTGGATGCCCAGCTCACCACTGTTTCACATAGTAGGTGTATAATCAGTGTCTACAGAATCACTATCAGGTTTAAAATACCAGAAACAGATGGCTAATCAATAATATTAATACTCGCACTATAAGATCTATCTCCTTTCCCTGGCACACTATGACAAGGAAATTATAATTATAGCTTTTTTTAAAAAAAAGCATTAGCCCGATAGCCTATCTGCAAATTATACTGTGAAGTGTCCAAAGTTACAGTGAGACAGTGCTTTTCTGAGTGCATCCTGGATGTTCTCCCTGACTACACCAGAGACCTCGCTGGACTTAAGTTCCATCCTGGGTGTCCTACCTATAGCTCTCTCTGGAGTACAGATGCTGCTCTGTTGCCCAGGCTTCACCTAGGTGCCCACGTCTGAGGGCAGGCAGGTGCACAGGGATCAGGGAACCACATTATGGCATCCCTTAAAGTTGTGCCATGAAGTGGAGGCTGAACTCAAGTCACTTTTATAACTTCTGCCCACCATAATTTCTCCAGTAGGAAAGAGGCCAGATGACTAACAGGACTGTCATGTGTATTAAGCGTATCTAATGTCATACTCCTAGGAAGCCCTGAAGATCATACACTATAATTAGAAAGAATCAATCATGTATTAAACGTATCAATCAATATACTGTTGTCCCTGACCTCAATGAAAAGCTTGCAGTTTTCTATCTTTGGGCAGAAACCATGTTGTAACTGCAGTGAAGAGGAGGAAATACGGGACTGTCTTCTTGTCCAAAACTGGTTGCAGGGAGCCCCTCAGGTGCTTGGTGGGCCACAGGTCAGGGGCTGCCCATGATCTGGGCCCATACCTCGCCTGCCTGTGTCATTTTGAAGGTGGGCATGCTTCTGTCCCGAGAGGTCAGTGACTTCCTGGGCTCTCAGTGCTGGAGCCAAGGATGCAAAGCCGTTTTACCTCCCTGGGCCACGAGCCCAGAACTCTGGTTTCTAGATGCAATGCAGTAAGGAGCTCCCCCTCCTTTCTGACGTCTGCTGAGAGAGTCACCCCCACCGATACAGAGCAATGACAGTTCTCCTCATGCATGGAAGGCCATTAGCTTCTTGTGTGTCCTCTGGTGTCACGAGAGACTGGTCTAAACCCCAGCTTCCCTGTGGACCTTCACGATGAGATCTTCAGAGATGACAGGGTTCTGTCAGGAGGACTGTGCAAAAGAGCCTGCTGAACGGACTCAGTGGCTACTGTCATCTGCAGTCATGGCATTCCCTGTGGAATTTCATACGGCCTCACTCTGGACCTCGTGGCAGGGGCTGAACCTTGCATTTAGCCCCTGGAATAATTTCCACATTCATCTAAAAATGAATTACATTTATCCTCCAACCAATCTAACAGCATAACCCCCTCCTGCTGTTTTGAGCATCAGTACCTGCCTCCTTGCCTTTTACCTCTGGGCATGACCAAAGGTGAGAGCCATTGGTATAATTAGCCTTTCTCTGCCGGAGAAGTTTTATCTAACTGCTTTACAAATAATATGTTGAGATGAGTAATCAGTTTTCAGTTTTACGGTTGTAATCAGTTTTACAGCAGCTACACAAGAGAATTAGGTGTTTCTGAAAGTTACTAAAAATGACTAAAATCTAAATCCTTACATATTCGGGGAAAGAAATAATATTTGTAGAATTCCAGTAGTACAGGAAAAAAAAACTTGGATTATTAGCTTTGGGAATTTTCAAGGAGAATTTTGAGGTCTGTCAAAATCATTCTTTTTTTTTTCTGACTTTTAATTTACTGTTTAAAAATAGATTTCCTTGTTCCAGAATAATGTTGTGTAAAGTATTATCCAGGGATTTCTTTCTGTAATCTTCTTCCCACCCTATCACTCACTGTAAATAATAGGAACAAAGTGCTAAACATTAGACAAAAGGCTAACTTCCTCCACCTCTGTTCATGTTGTTAAAGAACTTAACATGCACAAGTGGTGGTAATTGAAGCAGGACTCGAAAGGGCACTTCCAAGAAGAGATAATCACTGCACGACAAAGGCTGCAAAGACTCACTCCAAGTGGGCTCTGGACAGGCTAGAATTGGCACCATTTCTGCATACAAATGCAATTACCTCGCTTAACAATAGGACTTCATTAGTCAGAAGGCTTTCGGTTCTGTGGGGTGGTCTCGGACATGCACCACCCTAGCCAGCTCCCATTTTGTAGTATGCTCTCAATCGGGGGAGTCAGGGTGTATGATTTTATCTGGAAGTCTTTGCGCCTTCACTTCTGTGCTCTTATTAGTGATGCAGTTACCAAGGATGATTTGAGCAAATGCAACCCATCCCTTTTATGAATTCCTCATTCAGTTTTACAATATGAGGGTATTTTCCTCATCTCTCCTGAAATTCTCCAGTCATTTGGGGAACAAACTTGCATAATTCAGGAGCTTCCTACTAGAGAAGCAGTCAAAGTTTTCGATGTTCTGGAACGTTCCCCAGCTGCTATAAAGTGCTCACGGGCAGCGGAGCATCCCTATCCATCCTTGGGGATGCTCTGGCTGTTTCTCCCCCATTCCTGCCAGTCGTCCCTAACTGTCTAGCCTAGAGGGCTCTAGATAACACAGCTACATCTTCCCTAACTCCCTCCATGGCGATCCTGTTTCCTTGGAGTCTGCTCGGCCAGGTAAAACATCCCACTGCCTTCGCCTCTTGGCCTTTCATGCCCTTGCATCTGTGGCATGCACCTTCCTGCATAGGGCTCCTGTTTGTCACAGCTCTGTTGCTACCCTCACTGTAGGGTGTTAGGGCAAGAGGTGTGCATGGAGTTGTCTTTAGTCAGTCAAAGTCCTGCCCACCTCCCAGTGCCTTGTGTAGAGCCTGTCTCCTAGGCGTCCCTTGAAAAAATGCTTGTTCAATAAATGAATATAAGCTCCCAAAATGGCAAAGGCTCAGGCAGTTTTTCAAAATGGTGGTTTGGAATTCTGCATACGCTTGACCGTATCATATCAAGTGATGAGAGTGTGACACAGACAACAGGACATCCCATAAGCTCCTTCCCTCCATGGTATCAGAAACAATGTGACAGGCAGACCCATGGCATTCCCATCCAGTCAGGTTCTGAGCCCACCATTTATCTACAGAATTATTAGAATCACTTGTTTGGTGGCCTTGGTGATACAGAAATGAAATAGGCACGGACAGTGTCCTGGAGGATGCAGTCGCTCAGGTCTGATACCTAATGGTGGGAGTTCCACCACTGTGCAAGATTTCCAATTCTTGTTAAGATACTATTTAATGACTCTGAGTCAGCATTGCTATTATTTTTCAAATTTTGCTTCCATCCCCAAAAGCCTTTGAATTGAGGTTGGCACATATTATTTTCATACTAACTGTACAGATTAGAATTTAGACTATTCTGTTGCAGTATTATTTTACACATTAACCATTTCAGTAAAAGAGGGAAAGGATGGATTTGCCAATGGTATGTTTCATTGTTCCTTTCAGAAACAAAATCTGAACAAAAGGTGAATCATCAGTAGTGTGACTCATCAGACTAGTCTGACAAAAGAATTACTAAAATAGGATGGATATAAAAGATTTCAACTGCTTTTGAGCAAAGATTATGTTAGTAATTTATCCTAAAAACATTTTCTGAAATAATTACAGCATATTTTGACAAGAAATATGGAAGATAAGCTAGAAAAGTTTTACTAAAGAAAACTGAAACTTGAATCTCTTTTAATCTTCTTTCATGGTGAGAAAGTCTTTAATTAGAATATCAAAATTGGTCCAGATCAAAATCAAAGGGCTGTCATCTTAGGGAAAAAATGTAATTATGTCAACCATCTTAAAATTTCCAGTTATCAAAAATATCACTTTGTTACTTGGGGTTTCAGCAGACTAGGAGCAGGACAATCAATTCTCTGCCCAAAGTGTTGTTCAAGTCCCTTAAATTGATTTGCCAATGAGGGTGTGGGTGTTTTTCTGTTGCAAAATGCCTGTGGCCGCCCACACCCTTACCACCGTGCACACTTTGAGTTGACGGTCTCAGATCCATTTCTTTCATAATTGTAAAAACTGCCCTTGGGATTTCAGATCTGGGAGGAACCTACTTGATCCCTTAGTGCAGTCCCACAGGATTTAGAGATGGAGTGGACACCCCACCCAAGAGAGAGTGGAAGCTCAGCCCTAACCTCCCCAATGCCGACTACCTGAGCAGCAGGCTCTGGTAGGCTGATGTTTCCAACCTTTTGCTTGTGGAACTTGCAGCCTTTTTCCTGAAATTGCTTCAAGACCTTTTGTCCTTTTGATGTTTATTCAAGCCCTGTGTATTTCCATGACAGAATTATTTTTTGCAGAGAAATATGTACCGCCACCCATGGTAAAGGTACACATTTATTACAGGACTGTGTTGACAAAACCACAGGCAGCCAGGTCTTGAATACGGCACTCTTTTCATCTCCCTGGGCCAAATGTTACTGGAAACACGATGCATAGCCGTGCTGCTCAGAGAGAGTAATTGGGTTTCGAGTAAAAAGCAGTGTTTAAATGCAAGACAGGTAGGGTCAAATTCATTGACCTCCAGGGCTCTCTGCCTTCCAGCAAGCAGGGTATGACAAATTACTACATGTGGACACTGTTACACATGTGTCCCTGTGATGGCCCCTGTGTTGTCAAGCCTCTGGGACAAGCACAGTCCTGTGGCATTTTAAGATTTTGAAACTCCTTTAACCTACTCAATCCCAGGTGCTTGAGGCATCCCACAGGGAGGATGGAGAAGAGGGAAGGGAAGTTGGTACAGGGACTCACAGGAGAGTTCCTGGGCTCTTGGAGCTTGTTCCCAAGAGCCTGGCTGCTACAGCCTGGCTTTGAATGGACCGCAGGGACTCTGACCTTGAGCTACAACTATCTCCTTCTGCTGAGACTGTCTCTCTGTAGAGTTGTATGCAGGAATCGAAGGAGGACTTGTTTGCAAGTTTCCATAGTCAGGACAAGAAATGGACTTAAATCAATAAAGTCTTTGAAATATGGAAACTCCCTCTGAGCCACTTTGGGTCTATACTGCTGAGATGCTGTGGCCACCCATGTGTATGTACTGCTACAGGGACACCTGGACAGGTGATTCCTCCTGCCCAGGACTTACTGGGTTTTGAATGCTTTTCTAGCAAGGCAAATACTCTTAAAGAAGCATTTGACATTTGGGGATTAAATCCTGGAACTTACTGCAAGTTGAGAAATCATCTGGCTCAATGCCCCCTGGCCCCTCACTCACGCTGCTTTTTGGTGAACTGGGACCCTGAGGGAAGTTACCTGTCCTGGTGTTTCAACAATTCTCAGCCACCAGGGCAGAAACACGTAGATAGAGTCTTCCAAGAACCAGTGACGTTTTCTATTCCTTCTAATACATCATTGGTATTCAGCTAGGATTATAAAAGCCCCCCTAACTGACATGCTAGATTGACCACCACTGCCCTTTCTTCAGGACACGAGTGACGCCCCCACAAGGCTGGGACTCCTAATAGTCTTCTCTCTGTTGACCTGTGACCCTCTATGCTTCTCGAGCCATGTGTTTACCACAAGGGTGCTGGCATTTGTTCCTGAACCTGTTTATGCCATTTGTACTCATTACTGAGATGATTTAAATATTGAATGTTGTGTAAACCAATGAGGCAAGATAAAATTATTATTTTTGTAAGTTAGATGCTTTGGAAGGAGTACTGCAAAATAATGAATGTTAAAAAGGCTGAGGCAAATGAAGTATGCACCAGAAGGATTGTGAAATCGATTCCATCACAAGACTTTGCTCCACTTTAAAGAAAGGAAAACTGGTGTGGATCATGGAATCTAACTCGGAACTGCAGCAGGGGCACCCACATTCAAAGAAAACATCTGGGCCTCGCCTCAAAAGACTGGCGTAACTTTAAGTCATGTAAATGCAAGATTTCAGTTTGTGAGATTCAAATTAAAATAACATGTTTAAGTTAGGTACACGTCACTTTGTATTATTTCCTCTCGTTGACTGATTTTTTTAATTAACAGACGAGCTTTCACTCCCCGTGTTACCTGTTTCTGACAACCTCAGAAAACTGATCCAGCATCAGTAGCCACTGTAAGAGTAACTTAAACTTTAACTATTTCCCTTATAAAGGGATAGGAAAGTTGGGAAACAGATCTTAAGGAGTTGCCTGTGTTCAACTTGGTAGTAAGAGAGAGATCTTTCCTGGATACCAGCTGGAAGACTTCGGGGGAAGTGGAAGCCCAGCTGCAATGCTACTCTACAGGATGCTCTAGGACCCGCCCACGTAGCCTTTTGGAGTAACTTTTGTCTGCAGAAGTTGTTCAGGGGTTGTGGGAGGTTTTTTGTTGTTATTATTACTCTGAAGGGAATACTTTAAAATACTTTCCTGCAAGAGAGATCTAAACCTCCACTTCTCTAGTGCCACCTCTCCCAGGATGCTTCTCACATCTGTGTAGGGCCAAGGGCAGGGCCTGTGAGTCTGCAGAGGGCCTGTCTCTTTTCAGTTTCTGAAGATTCCTGCCACGAAATCAATGGCTGGAACCCTCCCTTCTTCAGTGAGAAGGTCTCTGCGAGGGGAGGTGCCATTTTCCCAGCTCATACGAGGTAACCAAAGTGGTCACAAATGCCTCAGTCTCTCTCTCTGTCTCTCTGAATCTCACTAAATTTTGGCCAACTCCTGTGGTGCTTGGACATTCACGGTCCTCTTGGAACTTGGCCCCGGGGCTGACATGTTGGGATTCATGCAGAATGTTGCTTAAGACAATTCAAAATAGTAACCACTTAAGACTAATTCCTGAAGAGACAGATTCCTGTTCTTCACAGACTTGTTAAATCACTTTTAATATCACTTTTTATGTAAGTTAGTTCTGGATTTAGAGCTAAATTTAAATTATTTCGGTTATGTTGGACAGTGTTCTAATAAATTCCTTTTTCAATCATCCACAAAATGTTAAATAGGTTTAGGCTGAACAAGCTCATTCTCTAAACCTTCTCTGGAAGTCCTTGTATACTTCTGCCTTGTTGCATTAAAAGACTGCACAAACCTTGGCTCCCAAAGTAACAACAGCTGAATTCTGAGGATTCACTGGGCGATCTACACCCTTCACTTCTTTTCCTAATTTAGTGATGTTAGTGAAAGGTTATTCTATGTCAGAGTTCCATCCCTTTGCTGCTAATTCAAAATTCTCTTCCACAGTATGAATGTAGTGAGAAATTTCCTATGAAGTCAACTTACCTGATACAAACTCTGCTATCTCTGAGGTTGTAATTTAGAGGAGTTTTTGAAGACAGACTTGCATGAGTGCTTGATCTTAACCTCCTCATTAGCAACAGTCAAGAACAATCAGTGGCTTTAGCAGCTGTACCAGGGCTCCTGAGGGGGTCCTGGCTCCCTGCCACCTGCCAAAAGACCTTCCCAGTTGTGTGTGCCTTTTCCAAGACCTTAAGGTGAGGATGGTTCCAGGAAGGTAGGCTTTTTCAACTTGAGCGCTGTTGACATTTTGGACCATTCCTGGCCTCTATCTACTAGGTGCCAGCAGCACCTCCCCAGTTGTGACAACTGAAAATGTCTCTCCCCCCCAGACTTTACCAAACGTCTCCTTGGTTGAGAACCTCTGCAGGGTGGAATGTGCTCAGGTGGCATCCATTGTTCAGCTCTACCTTGTGGTTGCTGCTGCCTGCGCCCAGACAAGGTCTGGGTGGCCCAACTCTGCTTTTGAAGAACCTGGGCCCTGTCTGGGATACTCTGGCTGTGATCGGAACAATGTCTGTTAATTCTGACCCTGGGAAAGAAACCTGATGCATCCAAGAGTGTGTGGCCCCGAGTTTTCCTGCTCGCCCGTCTGCTTGATGCAGAGGATCGTAACTTGGAAGAGTTTTTTAGAGGGTGGTTTGGGGGAGGTGGGGTTCCTTTACACAGTTTCAGATACAGAACTATTCAGCGTAATTGTTTTCTGATAATTTGGCAGATCATTAAAATTATTCTTCAGTTTTAATTTTAAAAAATGAATTAAGTCATTACATCCCTCACTGCCCTTGTATTTTGTTTGTGAAAATCACATCTCAAAAACAAAAAACAATAACAACTACTCTGAAGATTTTGACCATATCTTTAATCCTGAATTACTGGTACTATAATCCTAAATTACAGCTTTTGCCTTTTGTAAGTTTTGTAAGTTTCTGCCGTATTCTTACTGATGTCAGTAACACAAACAAACTTCAAATTAAAAAACACAAGGAAGATTTGTAGGGGCTCCAGAGAGGGGATTCTGCCCAGAGGTGCTACAAGTGCCACAATCCTCATGAGTTCCCAGGAAATAAAATCGCATGTTTACTGTGAGCAGCCCGGTCCTTCCGTGGCATTCCTAGCACATATGGTGTGATTTCAAGCTTTTGATCTATACCCTCTGAAGGACTTATATTTTACAGCCTTTCCAGAACACAGTGCAGTGCTCATGGCTATCGATTCCAAGGGAGCAAGCCATCAAACTTATACCGATTCTTAAAACCACTAAGATGCATTTGCAAGATAAATGGGTGCAAGCTCTCCGTCATCCCATGATGATATACCTGGGATAGAGTCTTTAGAGGTAGCTTAGAATTATGGTCAAGTAAGGTCCTTTACTTTTTGTCTGATAGAATCACCCCAGCATGGCCCCAGATGGTTCTTGCATTTGTGGGTAAACATCATTTGTCACTCATGATAAAAAGAAAAAAAAAGGTGGGAAGAGGAGAATGTTAACATACCTATAGATAATACATGCACTGTTCCTGCATGTGTCACAATTAGCTGTGTCTTGCCCCGTCCGATATGAAAGCCTACAAGATAAGAACAGGAGAGCATTACAAGTGGTGGCTGGGGGTCACTGGCTTTATAGAGCAGACACGCCTCAAATCAGATGCTTTCCCAATGCCAAGCTCATTATGGTCATGGAAATTGATTAATGTGTTTCCCGTGTTGCTCCTGCCTCTGCCTTTATTGTGTAAAACCAATGCAACACCTACAGCTAAGATGATATTTAAATTAAATTTAGAATGTGAACATAAGCTACTGGATGAAGTAAATAATCTGATTTTGTTATAAGCACAGGGAACTTGGGATGTTTCAGGGCAGCTTTAGATTTACGGTGTTTTAAGGAAACTTTGAGGACAAACCAACCATGGATAGATATGCTGACTCGATGGACTGTTTCTGCTCTGCCGGCTCCCGTCCTGCTAGAACTGGGGTCAGCAAACTGCTGCCTGTGGGCCGAATCCTGCCGATGCCTGGTTTTGCCCAGCAACCTATGAATGGATTTTACATTTTGCAATGCTTGGGGAAAAAAATGGAAATAATAATACTTGTGACACTTGGAAATTATCTGAAGTGCACATTTCAGTGTCCATAAAGTTTTTAATTTTGTCAGTAAATATTGTGACGAATTTTATGGAACTACCATGTCCTTGCTCTTGATCTGCACATCCCAGAATATTGACTCTCTGGTTCTGACCCCTGCGGTAGATTAGCTTCCTGTCATCACGATGACTTGCGACTGATTTTAACTTCTCTGTGAGTTCCGTCAGCCCTCTGAGGCCAGGCACATTTTGGCTTTTGCGGGGGAGGTTGCTCATTCTCTCGAAGTAATAAAAAAAAAGTTGCAGGTTGTATAAACGGAAAGGTTTGATAATGAGGATTTTCTTGACCAGGTAGAGTTGCCTCGACTATCTCTTGGCCCAAAAGAAACCAGCTCGCGGATGCTTTGTGCTTTCATGGTTTCTCCTAACCACTGCAGCTGGCCTTCCCTCTCTGATGTTTTTAACACACAGGTGTGTTTCTTTTGAATATATTATTTTGTACCCAGGCACAAACATGATACCCAGAATCTGTTAAATTTGTGGCAGGAGAAAAGTTTCCATCTGAATTGGTTTATAAACACTTTGGGGGCAAATTTACATGTATAGAGTCACTCGACATAGTAATAGTGTGCACAGGTTTTCTGTCAACATCGCTAGTCAACATTTTTATCACTTTCACTATGTAAACTGCTCTTGTTATGCACCATGGATTTTAAATGGAAAATAACTTTTGTTTTCCTCATTATATTTTGTGTTACATAAACATTTGACAAAAGGATTGTCTGCTCAATGCCGAGATTGTCTCAGTGGGCTTGGTAAACTCGGACATGACCTTTGAGTTCTGTGCAGTTTATTTGTTGATCAAGTGACCATATTCTGCCCCAGAGCACTGCCAAGCATTTCATGAGCCTTGTTACATTTGAAGCAGAACCGGAATTATAGCACGACTGCGTTTATGTTATTTTTCCATCATCACAGCCATACAGGGTACCTTTGGGTACCCAAGTTTGGCCTTCCCATTCTCCCTTTTGGCTTTGCAGAAGGGAGGAGGATAGGTAGCCTCTGCCTTACTCCTCCCTCCCCTTCTTTTTCACCAGACGTGGTGAGTTTCCATTCTTAGCCCATTCCTCCTGATGACAGTGTCCGAGAATGCATTCCTCCTGCATCTTCCCACCTGGCTCCAGCCTTGTCCACCCTATTCCTGTCATGGCATCAGCCTTTTTTGTCTCCCACGCCTCACACACACATACTGCCTTTCTCCACCAGCTTATTCTACTGGACTTTGGCTCTAAGCTCATTTCTGACCAAGGTTGTTTTGTATAGTGAACTAACTGCAGTCCTTGAGCCCACCTCCTAGCAGTGACGTGATCTGTGCCGAATGTGGTGTTGAACTGTTGGCTTGGGTTGTGGATTATGTGCTCCTCTGCTGTTGTGTTGTACTAGTAGTACAAGCCAGCAGTTGGCAGAGAGAGTGCACACTAATTGTCTACATGTGCTACTCATATCCAAATTTTAAGTTCTTAAAGCAGACAAAACCAGGGGTATTTCTTAACTGGGGGACACTTTCTGGTCTCACAGAGAAGTATGACTTCTGAGCTCATGGAAGCCTTCCTGCCCTAGACTTCAGGACAAATCTCCATGAAGCTTCATCAACATCAACACCCCTTCCTTGTCCAGTATCTTAGAGTTCCTCGGTGCCTCCCTTGCATTAGGGCTTTAGTCTTCAATGAATTACACCAGCCTCACTTTATAGAGGAGAACACAGTCACATTTCAGGTCCAGGATCTCATTATTCTTAGACCCCAGGCTTCTGGTGCTCCCTGTCATCTTGCTTGTATCTTGGGACTGGTGTTCTGCACCATGTGTAATTGGCAGCTTGGGATAGTCAATGAACCTGGCAATGACAGGACAAAGGCTTCAGGCACCTGAAATGCACAAGAGTACTCTCTTCCAGGAAATTGCTTTTTTAAAGTGCTTCCTGAAAAGACTGTATTCTAATCACTTTGTAGACGGCACACATCTTCCCCGTTATAGTCAGTAAGCAGATAGCTATTAAGTGCCTACTAAGTGCCTGGCATTTTTCTGGCTACAGAGGAAACATCTGTGAATAAGATAGAGAATTTACAGTAGGATGGGAGAGGCAGATGGGTAACACATAAGTGTATGCATGAATGAATGAATGCATGAATAGGTAATTTTTGATACTGCTGAGTGTTAAGGAAGTGTTGTGAAGGGGTGGCTTTGGCTTGAACTCTAAGGAGGTTGACAATTGAAATGAGACCTGAATGATAATAAAAATGTAGTCAGTCATCTGATGACCCAGGGCTGAGTGTTGCAAACAGAAGGACCATCATGTGTTAACATCCTGCAGTAGGAATGATGCTCACATATTTGCAGGATGGAAAAAAAGACCGGTGTTCCTAGAATAGATGCAGCAAGTCAGAGTCAGGGAGATGAGAGCAGATCATGTACAATGGAAAGCCCTATGGACATGTTTATTTATTTTATTATTTATTTATTTTGAGACAGAGTCTTGCTCTGTTGCTGCAGGTAGAACTCTTGGGCTCAAGCAATCCTGCCTAAGCCTCCTGAGTAGCTGGGACTACAGGCATGGGCCATGATGCGTGGCTAATTTTTCTATTTTTAGTAGATATGGGGTCTTGCTCTTGCTCAGGCTGGTCTTGAACTCCTGACCTTAAGCAATCCTCCTGCCTCTGCCTCCCAGAGTGCTAGGATGGCAGGCGTAAGCCACTGCACCTGGCCTGGATGTTATTTTTAATTGAACAGGAATCCACTATAGTTTTTTGTATAGATGATTGAAAGAATGACATGGAAACACTTCCTTTTGACTTTTACTCTCAATTCTCTCCTTCAGTAATATCAATTCCATTCAATTTCCTTTCTCTTGCTTCTTTTATTTACAACCCAATCCAATTCACCTGTCCTGGAGGAAATGGCATGGCTTGCCTGCTGTCTGTTGGTGAGAAGCAAAGGAGTCGTCTTCTTTGTATGGAGACATACCTGTGGCTACTCTTACCCCTGCCCCCAGATCATTGGAAGGGAAAATTGGTGGTCAGTCATATTCCTACCATGTCTGAGAAGTATTTTCAGGACTTTATTACCATGAACCTTTCTCAGAGAGATCATTTAGTATGTTTTTAAGGTTTTGTTTAGGATCTTTCTTTTGTTTAAAGGAATAAAATGTTTGGCGTCCATGGGAGTCAGCAAGAGATTAATTTGTGGATGAAATTTAAAGTGTTGACCTGTGTCACGTGGTTAATTCACAGGCAGCTGCCAGAGGCTAATGTCAGTCAGGGTATGCCTGCTAAAATTTTATTAAGCACGAGGGTGTTCTCAATAGAGGGCTTAAAACTATATAATCCATTGTGCTTATTGCTTTGATAATCCATCTAATTGTCCTTGAAGCTTCCAAGCTGTAGGGTTTGGCTTCACTGATAATTTTATGGTCACATTAATAATTGGGTTGCAGCATCTGAATGAATACATTCTCCAAATAGAGATGAAACAGATTCGTTCTTTCTATGGGACAGGGAACACAAAGTACTGTTACGGAATTTCCCTATTTTTTCTTCCTTCTCAACTTGGAAACACGTCATAAAACCAACATTTGGAATGATTTTCTTCTTATATTGCCATTGCTATGGAGAGTAGCAATCTAAAAACTTCAAACTGCTAGAGCAGGTACTTCTCCAATGAGAGTAGTGCTGGGGGTCTTTTGTGGATTAGAGGTTTAGAGAGGAGAGAGCTTACATTATTAATGTATATGCTGCAGAGCAAGAACATTTTGATCAAAAATTATAAATTTTCTGTCTTCCAAATTAATTGCTACCTTTGTAAAGCTCTCTTTTGTTTTGAGAAGTCTCTATCTTACATAGGTTTGTTAATTCCATGACTAATATAATTCCTAGTACCTTCTGGGTGTTCGGTGAATATAAATTTAACCAAATCGTACATCCTCTCTTTGTGTTCCCATACTCAAGTCCAGAATAAGACGCTAATTTAATCAAAGATTTCCAGCTGAGTGCAAAAAAAAAAAAGTTTAAAGTATCAATTGTGGAACGTTCTGGTCCTCATTTTGGATCCTGGCGATTAGCACGTTCGTTATGAATATGGATTTTGCAGCACTATTTACTGTCTCATAGCAGTTGTCAGTGTTCTCTCCTTAACAATGCATATTACTTGAAAAATATAACATTCAGCACCAAGGACAGTGCCAGAAGTCCAAAGTGCTGTCTTTTTGGTGCTTTTTGTTTTCTATTCCATTGACCCTCTAGCTTCCCGTCCCCCAAAACACACTTTCAACCCAGGTGGATTTGGGGATTCTGAACTTCCCCTGCTTGATGCCCTTTGAACACTCCTTGGTCATGGTGGGCGTTCTTGAAAGCTGAAGATGACTAGACGTGAGTTATTAAATTAACAGGGGACTAAGAACGTGGACTCTGAAAGCGCATGGAGGAGGATTTGATGCTATGTTAAAAACAGAAGAGATTTGGACAAGTTAGTTTTATGAGGTAGTTTTGATGGAGTCCAGTTTTCAAGTCATTTCCACTTCTACTTCAGAGTGAACCAGATTTCTTAAGTCTTTGCTCTACTTTGAAGAAAGTAAAATGAGTTTGGTTTACAGAACACAGCATGGAACTTTAGTCAGGGCATCCTCATCCAAAGAAAACCTCACGGCTGTCTCTCTAGTGGTGGCCTGGACTTCTCAAGTTTAACTTGGCACACACTGCCCAGCTTCTCCAGCTCCTGTCATGCCTTTGCAGTCATCTGCTACAGCATTTCTTCAGTTGTCATTATGAATTATTCCCGAATATATAAATATACATATACTTGTATATGTATATTACATACTTGTAAATATCATGTTCTGTATATTTATAAGGCTATATCAAATATATATGTCTGTGTGTATATATACTTTTGTATATTTATTTAAAAAATGGGTGATGATTTGGGGTATGTAAGCCTTCAGTTATTCCTTTTACAGACCGTTAGCAAAAGAGGGAATCAGGAGTGGAAATGAAAGAAACCAAAACAAAGAAGGGCAGGTGCACGGCAGAGCTGGTGCCGCAGTTTTTATGACACAGCCATAGGAATGATAAAAGGAGGAGGGTGGCTGCCAGCCTCAGCCTGAGAGCCGCATCATGGCCACTTTATGGGAGGCAGGGATCTCAAGGAGGGACAGCCAGCCTCTGCTCTTTCTAGAAGGCATCACAGGGAGATCTAAGTCAGCAGAGCTCTAGGTGGTGGGAAAGGGTGCTGAGAAATGTCAGAGAAAGGCCACTAAGAGCTTTCTTCCTGGCCACATACCCAAGCTGTCCCTGAGACCTTTGAATTGGGGCCTGAGAGGCAGGACTAAGAACTCTGATTCAAACAAAACAAAACATTGTTTTGTTAAAAGGTCAGGAAAGGGGGGAAACACAAACGACTTTCCCTGTGCTTTTATTAGACTCAAAGCCTGACAAAGTTATAAGCATCTCAGAGAAGAATGGATGGCAAGTGGGAATTAATTTTATGGTATCTAATGGTAATCACAGCACCAGCATTGGATTATTACATTGACTTTAATGTGCTGTTTCTACTGTCACGGTTCCACGATACTGTTTGCGCTGTACGGTCTTAAATTCTCAATGGAAAATTCTCTTCTCACATTTCTGGGTGACTGTGGATGGGGCATTTGGATGCATCCAATGTGGCTGCAGAATTCAGGAAAGCATTTCCCTCTCGGCATCATAAGCATGTTAACCTGCTACGTGCTGTGGGCCCCTCCCCGGAAGCTCTGCTTCAGCGCACCGGACAAGTGACCCAGTTGCTAATTTGCTCTTTTAAATGGCTTGTTAATTGTCAGCAAGTTCCAAGTTTCTAGCATGTAAGCAAACACCATTTTGGATGCTGCTAAAATCAGGGCATGACCCTCTGAGCATGGTCTTCAAACACTCGTTACGTGGGGTATTGGAATTGTCACATTAAATTAACTGAAAGGCTGTGTCCTAGGCCTACGTGTATGGACCTCAGTGGTAGATGGTGGTTACTGCAGGAATGAAAAAGTCATAGTTTTGCTCTCAATGGTAATTTTTTTGCCATTAATTTATTCTCTTAATTTTAATGTCTCTTTTTCTTTTGGCTTTCTCTCTGGGTATCTAAAACATTCTTTTCTTCTGCATTCTTTCCCAGGTTTGAGCTCCAGCTGTCCCTTTTTGATAACTAAGCCATCATTTATGTCAGCATCTTAAAGGGACTTTTCTTTTAATAGTCTCAAAGTGACATTAATTAGAGGCATAAAATGATACCACTACTGTTGTTGGGAGAAAGTAAATTTCAAAAAGTAGTCAAAGTCAGCTGTTTTCCATGATTCCCTTCTATGTTTTAGAGCCAGGCCCAGCAGCAGTTTTGGCTTGTTCCTGAGTCCAAGTCCTCACTAGGAATTTGCCAGATTATGCCCTGGAAGTGTCCTGATTTCAGATATCAGCTGTTCAGTAGCTAACATGAATTTAGAGTTTCCCCATATATCCACAGAAACTCAAATACATCTGTTTTAAGCATTTGAGGTATTAAATGCCAACATTTGGGGAATATCCAATTTAGGGCTGTTAAACGAATATTAAGTCAATTTTCCTAACCAACTCTAAGATCACCCGTTGGTCACTTAAAGGCAGTACTGGCTTTCACTGGTGGTGGTTTGACTAGTTCCCTGTTTCTCGGTAATAGGTGGGAGCTGTCTGTTGGCAGCCCCTGACATGCTGTGTTAGGCTAAGCAGTTCTGTGATCGTTGCTGGCCTAAGATCTCCAAGCAGACAAAACTGCTAGTGGTCAAAACTGAGGCTGTGTTTTGAAGAACACAAAGTAACGGTAACCCTTAGTTTTGGCAAAGCTGTTTGAGGCACCCCCATTCTCCCCTGCCTTGGAGACGTCTAAGTGGTTTGAATGTTGATGTCAACACAACTGCCCGGCTGGTGCCTTTGGAGTTGTCTGCAGGAACAGCTCACTCAGCTGCTGTCCAAGCACCCTCTGGTCTGCTCTCAACTACCCCCTTTCCTCTACCCCATTTCCACTGCCATAACACCCATCATTCAGTATTGCTTGGCATGCTTCATATCTCTCTTTGTGTGCTCCCAAAATGCCTCATGCCAGTCACTGAAGAGTTGGCAGTAAAAGTTTATAGATGAATGGAATGATGAATGAACAGGCAAATGAAAAATAAAATTAATTGAGAAGGTAACTTTGTCTTAGCAGATCTATGAGTGTTGGTTTGATCTCTGTTCCAATGAAACTTAGCAGGTCTTACCTGACTGTTAAATAAAACTCTAAAAAACTCACTCCCATCTTTTCTGCTCAGTACCTTGTAGATGATATAGCAGCATCTGTGTCACTTTAATGTAATCACTGGATCATGTTTATTTTGAGAATATTAATGCAATTACTCCATATTACATTATTCTGGTTTCTCTATTGTCTTGCTCTTTTGCCTGTAGATGTAAGGTCAGGCAGGAAGGCAGAGCCCCTCATCTAGGACATCTTTTTGGGGAAAGGCTCTCATTGAGATCAAATACTCCTTTTTCACAGTCATGTAATCCCCCTGCATATGAATGTGTGTGTTCCAGATGTTTCTATTACACTAAGATCTATTTTTGGAGTCCCATATTAAAACTCAGAAGTAATATCCTTCCAAGAACATGATGGAATTAAGTTTTACAGCACTCTATGTCTGAATCTCCATATACATTAAAGAGTTTTGAGGGCCAGCTGGAGAACCCCAACACAATTACTTAGAAATGGTGTTTTGGAGCACAATCCATTCATAAGTTGAGGCAAATCTTTCTTTGTCCCTTACTTTTTTTCTACTATAGGGGGAAGTTCTCAAAATCACACACATCCCATTCCCCCAGAGCCAGGAATTGAGATGTTAACCTTTGAAGAAATAACTACATGCAAACCCCAGGTAGTCTTATTTATCATATCAGGGTAATTTTCAGTAATTCCAGTTATTTCTACTGAGTGTTCTAACCATAGACCTTAAAGGAATTTGCTACAAATTAGCCAAAATAACGCATAGCTTTTCCCATGCTTGCCTACTTCAGCTCTGTGCACAGCCTGTGCAGGAGACCAGTTGCTTGGATGAAGAAACACAGGCCTTGCCCTCAAGATACTTAAAATCCAGGAGCCCCAATTGCGAGAGGAAGGAATTGCATATGTGTTAAGGAAGTAATGTTGCATAACTTTGCAAAGCAGCACCTTTTCCGCGAGACAGTTTCTAATGCTGCTGCAGACCAAACGTCCTTGGTCCTGCCCCGGCTTCTCTGTTCTCTCCTAGGCAGCCCAGTGTGTCCTCTAGCAAATCCCAGCACCTTGTCTGCGGCTCTTACAGACTACTCCACAGTGGATCTGTTATCTGATGAGGTTCCTTTCTCCTGGGGGACTGAGCATTTTGCTGGCTGGGAACATGTCTTTGGTCATCTCACCAATCCCAGCCTGTGGTTTGGCGACTTCCAGAGATCTGGGCCTGAGCTATGCTGCTTTAGGACCTGGATCTTCCATGCCTGGTGGAAAGTTAGGGCCCTCCCCACCCCTACCTCCTTCTCTGTTTTAAACTTGTCCATACCACTCATCCCCATGGAACACACCACAAACTATAGCGATTTTGCTTTTTTCCTTGTCTCCCTCCGCTAAAATGTAAACACAGGGCAGAGGTTTTGTCTGTCCCCTGATGAACTTTAGGGTCCATATGGGGGCGTGGAATGTAGAAGATGTCCAAGAAATAGGTTATGAATAATAACTGAGTGAATGAATGAAAGAACAAATGAATCTGCAAGACTATCCTTGTGGGTTAACTTGACAACATACCCTTTTGCTTCTGAAAAGGAAAATAGGACTGACAGTTCTGTGATGTTCCCAGCTGGATAAGGAACATCTGTCTAAATAGTATTCACATTATCTCCTTTTAAATTTCCCCAAACAAATGGAAAAAAGGTCAGTCATCTTCTGCTTCTCACACCCAGTTATGAAAATAAATGGCTTCGTCTTGCACCAAAGCAGCCCACTTCTGTGCCTGCGTAAAGGTCATTCCTCTTGCCTAGGAGCAATCCTGGTGAACTGCTCCAAGGAGAAACACCCTTAATGAACTGGGTTGCTTTCTTTAGACACTGTTGACAAATTAACTTTTATTTGCCTCCCAGCTCCCCAAATGTGGTGACACTATCATTCTGGGGACGCTCTGGCTATTAGGGAAGCTTTTAATGCTTGTTTTCATTACAACGAATTAAAGTGAAACAATAATGGTGGGTAGTCAAAGAGCATAGCAGGCTGTGCAGAGATCCTGGGAGGTATCTCCTCCCCCGAGAGAGGAAGCAGGAGTCAGCTGGTCTCCCTTACTTTCTTACTAGGTCCTCTGTCTCCCCTCCTGTTCTGCTTCCTTATTTTCTTTGTCCCACGCTTATGGCCCTGTCCCATCCCTTGCTTCCTTCCTTTTACACAGAGCCATGCATGATGAAGAAAATGGAATATATTATGATATAGACATTATTATTACTGTCAGAAATACATGCAGATTTGGATAGAGAAAAATACAGAGGTGAATGCTATTAAGGCGGGACTTTGTTCTTCTTTAGCGTCTTACAATGTTTTCATAATATAAAATCATAATATGTAAAAATCAGGAAAGATAGTAATTATTTTGTGTGTGAACTACCTGATTATGGTACAAACAGGGCAAAGTTTGCATTTCCCTTCTTATGTTCATGCAGTCAGGGAGCTACCAAGTTGCAAAATGATGACAATAGTGATACAAACAAGTCACTTGCCCCAGAAGGCACCAAGAGTAGCTAATAATAAGGAAAACAACTTTTTATAGCTGAGGCTGGTTGATTAACTTGTTTTCCTGAATGAGAGATAAAGCTTAAGCTACAGTTTATTGAAAATTAATGAAAATGAATTTTGGTGGCACTGGCCACTAAACCAGAATGAAAATAATGTGAGTAAACTGCATTAAAACAAATCTTCCTTCTGGGATGCCATTATTTCTGTAGGTCTTGTACTATCACGTAGTATAACTTACAGGGGTTTAAATTTGAAAGCATTAATGTTGTGTATTTGTCAGTGGTTCTGCTGGTAAATATCCACGGAGGCTTTTATCTTTTATTTATAATTTCTTTTGATGTTTTTTTTAGATCAGCTTAGTTAACAATTTTAAATGAGTTATTCTTCTTTAAGCTTTTGTGCTTTGTTTCAAAAGCCTAACCTTGCATTTGTGTTTTAAACAAATGCCTGAGAGCTTCATATTGCTGAAAATTAAAATCTTTAAATTTTGGTGTGATCATTTATAAAATTCTTTATGTATAATTATGAGACTTATCTAGGGAGATACCCTAGCGCTGTAACCAGGGAGGTATTGATAAAGTTTTTCTCCATTTTTGGTCAAAATATGCCCATTTTTAGATGCCCAGTTTTTCCCAGGATCTCAATTCTCAAGAATTTTCTTTGAAATCTTTCCTTGAGGTTTATTTTTATATTGCATTGAAAACTTTAATTTGTTGTTCACATGGATTTGGACATCCATTTGAGGAAGTAAGAACCAGATGGGCACCTGGTGGTCCTTCAACGGGCCACTTATGTTACAAAGACCTTGATTAACTGGTTTTCCAGGCAGGTTCCTCATGGATGGATACGTGTTGTACCCTGGCACATAGGTTCCTGGACTTAAAGATCAATGACCTTGCTTTTTCTGAAATTACCTCATAGAGGGAATTCCTCTTAATGATTATAAATCCTTAAAAATATACTTTATTCCTGGGATCCCTTCCAATAGCAGTCTCTGCTGTCTCTAGCATTGGAAGATTGCTTTCTCTAGATGAATTAGCATGAAACCTACCAGGTCTAGGGACAGGGGCTTCTGTAGCCCCCTGAAATAAAAGGAAGAACCCAGACTTGCAGTAGCAACAAAAATGGCTGCCTTTTCTTTATGTGGGACATACCAGGCTCCCCACTTTCAGAAGAGGTAGGGGATGAGTGGCCAGGCAAGTGTAGATGTGGATTCTGGCATTAACATGTCTCACCAGCCTTTTGACCTTGGGGTAAGTACTGAGTATACCCAACCTATAGTTTCCTCTTAGAGGTCATTCCTATCTTAAATTGTTATTTTAAGGATTAATTAAATAAGAAAATACCAAATGGCTGGCATATTCTAAGTGCTCAAAGTAGGTGAGCTCTGTCTGCTTGGGGATACTCATTTCATTGGAACTCTCTCTCAGATCCAATGGGGACTAGAGCTCAAAACATTTTTGCATAGCTTAGCAGAAATTGCATGGGATTTTAAAAAGTATTTGCAAACTAGAACTTGCATTCCGTCTGTTTTTTTTAATCCAAATTCTGGGACACAAATCCATAAATTCCATAAACGTTCATGCTATGCCTTGAATTGCTTATTTTATCTGCAAATGGGCTGTCTGAATTGCCTAGTGGCTTGGTGGTGATGCTTTTATTCACCTACCAACTTAAAAGGTTGGGGAGGTATTTGAAATCTATTTTGGCATTCTGCACAGGGAGATTATTTAAATTACATTTTCAAGTGTGTGTGATACCTACATGAAGCCCAAAGCAAGAATTTGAAATGTGTTTTATATTCTTACAAATATATTTTGCTTTATTTTTCATATTAGAGATGGAAAGGCTTATTATTTTTTAAGAACTTAAAAATAGTGTTTACAAAGTTATATAAATATAAGCTATAAAAAAGGCTCACCATGACCCTGTGAATTAAATGAAAGAAAAAAAAGGCTAGAAAGAATATGTGCTTCCATTTCAGAATCCAAAAAAAAAAAAAAAAAATAAGTTACACTTGGAATCTAAGATTTGAATATTCTGTTGCAAATATATGAAAGCCATTAGCTGCAGCGGAAAAGAAAATGGTTTGCCTGAAAACGATTCAAAGAATTGCAACCTTGAAGGACAGAGGCCAACTCCAGCATTTGTAGCAGTGTGAGAGATAAGGAATTGATGAATTGTCAAAAGGAAAAAAGACGACAGAAAAGTGGGATGATAGTATGCTTTTATTGATGGAGGTCTGCAAAGAGGGTTTTTTCCTCTAAATTTTTATGAGTATCATAAGGCAGTGGCTGAAATTGTTATGTTCTCGGACATCTCTGCAGAATACGTTCCTAGAGAAGAAAGGAGCCTTTGGGGGTCTCTCCTGACATTTGAAGCCCCTTCCTTTCACATTGGAAAATGTAGCTCAGAGAGGCTAGGCTAGGCTGAGCCAGAACTAAATCCAGGTCTCCTGACTCTACATCAACTCCTTTGCCCATGACACCAAATAAGCTGGTCCTATACTTTTCTCTGAAAGCAAAGCGAGGTAAACCAACTTGTTTAATAAAGCAAGAAAATCTCTCTTAATGTGTTCAAGCTCTCACCGTTGCTTCACCTCCCTGAGTTTAAAGGTTTAGCACTTGCAGGTTGCATCTCAGTAACAAAGTATCTTTGAAGGAAGTAACTTTTACTGAGTGCAAACACAGCCTTCCATACTTTCATGTGATCTCCGGGAGAAGCCCAGCAGGCAGGTATTCTCAGCTCTCTGTTACAGAGGAAGCAGCCGAGGTCCAGAGAGGTTAATAAACCCTGCCCAAGCAAGTCAGGGGAGGGAGGGTCAGCACAAAGGCCCCAGCTCAGGACTGGCAGAGTGCAGAGCCCTGGTCATTCCACTTTGCCCCCTCCTGACTCTTACTCTCAGAAAATGGAAAAACCAAGCGCATAGGAGGCTGACCTCAGCCGGCTGGCTGGAATGGTTTAAAACGTTTTGGGTTACAATAAATGTGGAGAGAGACACCGAAACTGATTTATCAAGAACATTAGAAAATGAAGTGCTGACATTTCCATGCCATTCAAATAGGGAGTGCTCAGGGACAGGAGAGCATTTGGCAGAAACAACATTTTTGCTTCTGATCTTGCCCGAGTGTTGCTTTCTCTCTGCTGCTCACAATGCCCTGCTTTTCTTGTTGCGTTGTGCCAGAGCCGGGGAGGCAGTGCTCCACAGTCCAGAGAAGGTCCACAAGGATCGTTTTCAGGACTGCAGAGGCTGGTAAGAGACCATCTAATGCCACTTACCTCCTCTCCTCAAAATTTGGCCATTCTCAGCTAACCAGGTAGAAGATTTTGATCTCAGTTAAGTGGGTAGGTTTTGGCAAGAGCAACCCAATCATCCTTCTAGAGTGTGCACAGCCAAATTGGGATGGGACCACCTAACTATGCCCAGCTTTGTCCCTTGGCTCTTGGAGGGGGGAATCTGGGCAGTCAGTAAGTCAGAATCTAATGCCTAGACCTTTTTGATTCCTCAGTGTTTATGTCACGGCTGCTACAGCAGTGCACAATTTTCCATGCTGGTTCTTTCTGCTCTGTGACTTAAACAAATTAAATTGTCCCCTTATGCTCCCTCCATAATTGTGATACAGTATTTATTCTGTTTGGGCATGGGTAATTAGAGCAAATTCAGAGAGATTTCTCATCCCCTGGCAGGTCCTTCTGAAGAATGCCTGATTTTGAGCAATCTGTCAATATAAGGATGTAAGACAGTGCGAGTGTATCTTTTCTATCCATCTAGCCTCAATTATCTAGGCTAAGGCAAGCACATGGCACAAACATGTCCTGTGATGGCCTTTTATCCCTGCTGGTAGAGGAGTGAAGCCTTTTTCAAGTTTTCAGGAGATGCTGTGATGTAAATTATAAATTATGTGTATGTATATCGCATATACAGAGTTCCACAGCAGGACCCTGAAGGTCATATGAGCTGATGAACAATTAAACCTATACTTGAATAAAGTGGATGCTGGTGAACTGCAAACCCCTCAAAGTCTGGCCTGAATTCGTTTTGCATCTTAAATCTCCTCGTTGCCTGGCACAGTGTCCAACACTTAGGGGATGCTTGGTAGAGGCCTTTTGAATTTCACATATTCTGGCCTGGATATTTTCAGCAGAATGAATATCGTCACTACCTTTACAAATCACATAATAGGAGTCCACACACTATAGCCCATTGCCTAAATCTGGCTATTGCCTGTGTTTGTAAATAAAGTTTTATTGGAACACAACGATGCCTGTTCACATACATATATGGTCTATGTGTGCTTTCAGGATGCAATGGCAGAGTTAAATCACTGTGATGCAGACTGACCCTCAAAACCTACTAATTATCTGGCCCTTTGCAAAGTTTGCTGACCTCTGCCGTACAGGAACTGACCCTGAGAACCTCCAATAAATGCAGATCCCTGTGAACTTACATCCTTCCTTCTTAAGTGTGTATATCTGCACATGACCTTTCATCACCTGCTGGCTTCCCTCTTTTTTAAGTGGTCACAAGGAGCAATGAAGTCGAGCAGACACTGACACGGGGCACCGCGCTGCATCTGTACTCACTCATTGCAGTCCCTCTGATCTTCATTCCTCTCCCCCTCGTCTTGAGCACCATGTTGAATGCTACCCTCATAGAACTCCTGAACTCAGGGGGATTCCTCTGACTTCTTTCTTTTTTACCACTGTTTGCCCTTGACCTGGGAGACCTGAGCCCCATGCCACCAAGAAACCGTGCTTTCTCTGTGACAGTAAGCTGCCCCATGTTGGGGTTACGGGGATACTGGGAGGCCGTGAATCACTACATTTACACCCCTTCCTGAAAGCTACTAGACTCCTTAGCTTGGCTGTTGTTTAGGATGTTCTTTAAAGTCATGCTGTCAAAGTGCTCTGACTCAGTGTAGCCCCACAGCCTCATGATTTCATAACTGCCTGCTGAGCATGTTTAAGGTCTGGGCTCCACTGCTCCCCACTGCTGTGAGCCTGCAGCTAACATCCTGCAGATGCAGGGAGAGACCCGCCAGTAGAAGAACCCACTTCACTCTGGGCAATGACACATCCTGACCACCTGCTTGGGATCTTGAATAAAGCTTCTCACATTGGTTTCAGGTCTTCTCGGAATAGCAGAGCATCATTAAGCGGTCACTAACCAAAGAACACGTCAAGATGCTCAATGTTCGGGGTGAGTAATCTTAGAAGCAAATAGCTGTCTCCACCCCGAAGTGCTGTCGGGGTTGCCATACCACAGTTGCTTATGAGTTTGCACAACAAGCAGTCAAGACCTGCAGCCGCTTGGTCTGAGGCTCTCCTGCCCAGGAATCCCGTAGCTGCTATGGGGAATTACCACTGTTCCAAGAGTCGGTTGCCTTTTTAAATTCAGTGCCCCATTTGCCTGGGTCTCAATGACTACATCAGTGGCTTATTTAGGTAGCCTGTGTGACCCTGAACTTCTCGGGAAGAGACAAGCATTAATACTTGAGGACTCTGAAATAAGCAGGATAATTTTTGGCATTCATGCAAGCCCAGTGATCAAATGTTGCCTGCACTGCATAAGCAGAATGATTTTAGTGAATTGCCCTGATGTTTTACAAGGGACTAAAAGGCATGATTTTGAATACTTTTTGCACATCTACCTACTTACAGAATTCATCCTACTAAAATGCTTGTAACAGGACATGTCCTTTATTCAGTGCCAACTGTGACTGGTTATAAGTAGGAGCTTTGTAGATATCATATTTAAGCTTCCCCCAGCCCTCTTTAAGACAAAACTGAAGCTCACTGACGTTAAGTAGCTTGTCTCAGCTAAAAACTTTCTCTGCTGAAGCACTTTGGAAATCTACATAAGCAAATGAGATTAATGAAAACATCTCTTATGAAAATTAATTTGGAAGCTACTAACAGTGGTCATGGCTGGAGACACAAATTCCACACAGTGCGAACTACAGGAAGAGTTTGCCTGGCAAACTTGATAGTGAAAAAGTCCCACTAAAGAGATTATACATGAAATATGTTAAGTATGTTCCAAGAAATATAAGTTGCCCAGGGCTGTTGGCCAGATTGAGAGAGTACCGGCTTCCCCAGCTCTGTCCTAACATCACATACCCGCGCAGGCCCGTGGCCCTCTCAGGTCCAGGTCAAGCCTGGAGTACAGGGTGGAAATCTTGGGGCAAAATTTGCCGTTTGCATTCAAAGCCACAGGCTCCAAGGTGCCTATCTTCATCAGGACTCTTCTTAATGCAGGTAAAATTCAGTACAAGGCCCTCCACGCATTACTGGGGGTGGCAAGTGGGGAGAGGAACTGACTTTACCGAGCTCCTGAGTGTTCTCCACAGTTAATAACTTGTAGACTTCAGAATATTTTCCAAGGAAAATTCCACTGATATTTTAACTTGGCCACTGAAATTTTTGTCATGTCACGTAATGACTATATAACAATGTAAATAGAGCCCATTTTCCTGTTTTTTTTTTTTTGCCGTGAGATGCAACAGAAACATCTATTTCCCGGCTCAGATTCTGTACATAAAGTAAGTCCTGTGAACTCCTCCTTCTACAGCCCTGGAGCATAACGTTCAAGGGAGGGATTGTTGCAGAGTGTTAAATTTTCAGGATTTTGTGAGTTGATTGAAATTGGCCACTGTAGCCATATTTACAGCATGGAAATCAGCAGATGCTATACCCTCCCCCAGAGCCAGTTATTCCCGATGCCCCAGCACAGCACTGGCTGCTGCTGCTCATGGCTCCCCTTCCTGGGGACTCTTTGCTGGGCCCAGAGGCCTGGGAAGCAGAGGGAGAGCAAACTTTCTCATTATCTGCCTGCCTCTGAGGCTGTTGCCCTCTCCTATGTTCCTAAATGGAGAAGAGTGGTGGGAAATTTGAATTTCAGCCAAATTAATGACCCTGGGCATGGAGCAAAGGGGGCACCTTCAAGGTGGCCTTGGAGTTTGGAGCCACTTGATTCATTGTTACATGAATCCAGAGGGCCCAGAGAGGGAAGTGAAAGTGACAGTTTTCAGCAATACAACTCGAACCTGCCCTTCTGCTTTCTACTGTGAGCTTGTCATACACAGGCAGCAACTGAACTAGGGATTAATTTTAAAGCAAAATTATCCTTTGTCTTGATTTAAGGTGCCCAAGTCCTCAAATGGTTAGGAACCAGGCACTGTGCCATGTTTTGGGGATAATGGAGTGAAGGAATTTTCGTGATGATTTTGTGTTGTATACCTGTGCTGTTTTATGTATGTGCCCTATAAATGTGGTCATTGTGTACCTAAAATGTGGCCAGTGTGACTGAGAAACTGAATTTTCAATTCTAAGTAATCGTAATTGAGTTTGAATTTCAGTAGCCACATGTGGCTGGTGGCCACTGTGTTGGACAGAGCAGCTCCCAGGCTTCAATGACAGAGTTGGGTGACAACCTTTGTGCCACACATGTGGGGCTTGCATTCATCATGCTGGACTCCCACAGGGCTACTAAATGTTCCCCAGATCCCTGCCTCCAACATCACTGGCCAGCAAGACCAACACTCATGCCACTAGCAGACATCTACCCATTCCGACCCACCTGCCACTAGATTGAGTACATTAGAAGGTCACCCTGTGTAATCCTCACCCCCCACCTGCAGGGTGGGCAATGATCTCCAATTTACAGGTGAAGAAACAAGGCACAAAGATGTATAGCCCTTGCCAAAGTCCTCAGAGCCAGAATTCCCACCTGGACACATCTTAGTAAACTCAAAACCACTTTGCTAGACGGATAGATTATCAGAGGACCCTATTTAAAGTGATTTTCCATACTTGTTCTAATAGCGTAGAAGGAGCCTACATGGCTTTCCCTTCATGGGGTGTTTGTGGGTGTTCAGCCATCTGAGGTTCTTATTTGGGCAAATACCCCTGTGAATATGCACATTAGCATACACATTTGGGGTTTTACACCATTTGGTGAATTTTATTTCCCAACTGGTGATGTCAGTATCTTTCTGTTTTGCTGTCTGGTTTAAGTCACTACCAGCTATATCAAACTAAGTGATTGAATCACTCTTTGCGCTTTTAATTTTTCCATGGTAATGTGGTCTACTGATCAACACATCCCTGACATATCTCCCCTCCTACTCTGTGTATTGCTTTTGGGTACGTACTGATTGAAATGGAATGAAAATGGAGATGTAAGTCCAAGGTTGAACAGGCCTTTTGAAAATATTCCATGGTGTTAAATTACCTTTTAATCTACTGTTAGATTACATTGGCTAACAATTCGCTTATTAGCATCAAGTGCAAACAACTACCATGCAAATTGGAGATGGGGAGTGGTAGGTATAGAGAATTTACTCGTCTGTAGATAGACCACATGCACAAAGCCAGAGCAATCAGGGCAAAGGGCAGGACCTGCACCAGGTACTTTGCTGCTGAACCCAGAGCTTGTACCTTGCCTCCTGCCTTAGAATGCTGAGGTGGTTTCTTCCCCATTGTGTGCAGCGAGCAAACATGTCTGACTCAACCACAACAAGCCTCTGGAGGAAACTCTTTGTGCCCAGGGGGTCTGCTGCCCTGATAATGCATTTCTTGGCTTCTTGCAAGCTGGCTTCCAGGTTACTTAACCCAGGGCTCAGGGCCCACAGAGTTGGGGGTGCAAGTTACATGAGGCAACAGGGCACTGCCTCAGATCCAACCTCTAGAACATGGACTAGCAGAAATCTAGACCATTTCAAGGGGAAATGGGAAAGAGAAGTCTTGGCAGTCCAGACAGAGGCTGGTAAGCCATGGGCACTGTTTCTAGAGGCATAGAACCAGAGCAGTGCTGGCTGCTTCGTACCAACTTAGCATGCTGCTTGGCCCGTAGGAGTCTTCCGAGCCAGGGAGCTCAAGAACTAAGGTCTTATGTTTAGGTCACGTATTTTTAAAGTTGCTGCTGCACAATTTCAACTTCAGAAGATTCTGAAGTCCAACAAGCTCTTATCAAAGCTAGATAGTATTGGCTGTGAACTTGGCATCATTCTCTCTGCAGCCCAAGTGGACGGATAGACCACAGGAAAAGGTATGTCTCCTAGTCATACACAGCTGGGACTTCTCTAAGGGTGGGCATTGCTTGAGTTTCAGGTAAAGAATGAGAAACATACTGCCTATCATATGAAACCGTATACTCCTGAATACCCCACCTTACTTCAATTATTTATTGTAAGCAAGTCGGCATTTACTTTTCCAAATGCCATCTGAAATTTCTTTTCTCTTCCATACTATAATTCCTAAGAGGCAAACAGCTTATTTAGATTAGAATTTTGGACTGGCATATATATTATACATTATTACTATCCTAAACTTTTAGTCCTAGTAGATTCAAAGATCCATCAAGTCATTCAAAATATAGGTATGGTGTGAGTTCAAGGCCAGAGAAGTGAATGCTGACCAGCAAGTGTATGGTGAAGGTCGGGGATGCCACGAAGCCCAGTATCAAAGTAGTCTGTGACCCCTCAAGGCTTGCTATGGCCTTATTCCATAGCCTGTTTACAGACATGCTGGCTTAAGTCTCCTTATGGATTTGGGCTTTAGGGGGCTACCAGTGGACCCTTAGTGTGATGGGCCTGCAGAGCTTGCTAAGATAAGGGTAAACATACATACCCCTCCCGGTGGGCCTCTCCTTTTTCCAACTCCTGAATGACCCCCAAGAGCACTTTGATGGTTTCTTGGCTCGAACTGATCAAGTTCTCCATCATCTGAAGCTGTGCTTTGAGGTCGACCACTTCCGTATGAGGCACAATTTGTTGGCATTCTTCCCCTGCAGCCGCAGCCGCAGCCGCAGCCGCAGCCGCTGGACTGGGCTGGCCGCCCGGCCCCGGCAGGGCTTCAGTCTGCACTGGCTGCTCGCTGCTTTCGGGGGACATGCACTGCCTGCGGGGCGAGCAGGCCAGAGCCGGGCCCACGGGGGCCTGGAGCCCATTGACGTGTGCGGCTCTTCGTGGCTCCTCGTCCACTGGGCACAGCGACCACTGGCTCAGGGTGGCAGAGTTTGACAAGCCAGGCTCCGGAGCCCTGGCACTGGGGGCGGGTGCGTAGACTGCGGCGACCTCCGTTTTAAACACTCTCCCGAGGGCGGGCGGAGCGGGCTCCTCAGAGTCTGGCGTCCCCGGGTCCTGCTTTGCTGTCCCCTGCAGCTGGTGGTCAGGCCCCTCGCGGGGAGGCCGGGTGGCGTTCGGGAGAGGAGCTTCTCCGTAGCCGAGCAGGTCCGGGCTGTGACACGGCTCTGCACAGTTGACGCTCGACAGCTGCTCCACCGCGTTCATGTGTTCGTTAGAGTGGAAGACCAAGGCTGTGGTCTTGTGCACCCGCCCCGCGCCGCACGGCCGGGCCTCCTCCAGGTGTCCGCCGGGGCTTTTCTCTTTAGTGTCCGCTAGGAACCCATTGTTTTGGCTTTTAAAGGGATCCTCGCCTGGGAGGCTTTTGAGGGTCCCCTTTTTGCGGTCCAGAGGGAACGTCTGGTAACACTTCTTAAGGTCGGGCGAGGTCTGCACACCTGTGCTCTTGGTGACGTTGGGAATGGACCTGCGCGCCGGCACCGTCATGTACTTGCGGTAGGCTGCTCTGCAGGACGCGGGCTTGGCCTCCTGCTTGTCCCCCTGCTGTCCCGAGGAGAGCTGCGAGTCCCTCTGCTCGTTCTGCGCTTCGCAGATATCCTTAAACCGCACCTGCAGGGCTTTGTTGCGCTTTTTAATCTGCCGGTTGGGATCCAGGGCGTATTTCATCTCCAGGGCCAGGCAGGCGGCAGGTTCCACTTCGCTCTCCGATGTTGCGAGTATGCATTTGCCACTGTCCTTAGTGACCATGGTTCCTGCATCAGAAACAGCAACAGAGGGGTCAGCGGGACCAAAACACACGCGTAGGCACGGGCGCCCAAACTTCCAGCCCACGTCCTGCCTGCCTGTCTGCCTCCTAATTATTTGTAAACAGGTGAGGTTGGCCTTTACCTCAAGGAAAATCACGCAGGCAGAGCGTTGCTGGCAGGCACAGCTTGAAATGCTTCTCAAATATTAAAGTCTGCTTGCTTTTCCAGGTGGGATACACTCGTTTTTTTCTTTTGATAGTAATGCATGTTTCCCCATTAGACAGACCTGTTTTACTACATTCATCAGGAAACCCAATGATGCTGCCTCTTCTGCTTTGCAAATTATCTTTTCACACTGTCTCCACTTCACAGGCAGATGGTTTACCAAATGCAACTTATTTGGTTTGGGTTTTTACTATTTTTTGAGGATGACGTGATTAATCTATTATTGGAACCTAGGAAAACTGCTGTTTTAAAGATTTACTGACAATTCTAGGTCCTGAGCAGATAAGCGTGGAGAGTGCTATGATGAGGAACTGAAATAAATACATTTACATTAGTCACTATGGATTTTGCTGGAGAGCCGGCCACGCTTCCCGGGGGGAACACCGCAGGATAAACCGTGGAGGGTGCTTTGCTTCTAAGGGGTTAACACAGCCGCAGGAAGAACAGGGTTTTCCTGCATCTACAAAGCCAGCCTTAGCAACTCTTGTCTTTGATTCCATGGAGAGCGGTACTAGAAAATAATTTCTTAAAAAAATAAAAGAAATTATTCATTCTGGAATCAAGTTTTGTGTTTTGATCACAACCTCTGAAAATGAAAACAATGGTGGTTGTTGCAGTACTTAAATCCTGAAAGAAAATAAAATCATGAGGCTTTATGTTAATCATGCAAATTCATCCTAGGCTGAATTATTAAATGCAGCTAAAAAGATGCAGGTGGCCAATGATTCCTCTTGGGGAATACCAGTGGGGTAAAATGCCTTCACTTTATTAGGCAGATTCACAGCTGTTTACTGCACATGGAAGAACTTACGTGATGGTTGCACTTAAAGCAAGAAAATGCATTTAAATATGTTGTTTGTGAGCTATCCTTCACTGTTTCCCCTTGCCTTTGAGAAGGAAACAGTCAGATGGGAGGAACCAAGGGTGTGCAGGGCCTAAATGGCTGCAGCCAAGTGCCCAGAGAGGCAAAGTGAAGGACACGAGCCGGCAAGAGCTGCACACGGACAGGCTCAGGCCACACGGCCCAGCCCAACCGCAGACAGACCTTGTGCTCTGTCCTGGGGTTAGCCTGAGAACCCAGCCCAGGGACCTGCAGCTGCAGTTCTTGGGAAAAGCCACGAGAACTGTGACACTCATGGCGTAGCCACCACTTACAGGGCCAGATGCTCTGCTAGTACACATATATATAACACCTTGCTTACAGAGGGCTCTGAAGGTCACACTGCACTTCCCATTTCAAGGAGAAACTCGTTCAGAAAGGTTATGCCACTTGTTCAAAGGCATGCAGCATGAAGCACAGGCAGGAGCAGGATCTCTGAATCCACTCTGTTTCTAGTAGATCCTGGTGTCCAATCGTGGCTCAGTAAAGGTGAAAAACTTCACAGCCCCCATCTGAGAGTGAGTTACAGGACTAGCCTTCGCTGCAATCTGGGGACTTTGTTTAACTAATCTCTGCATCTCAGGCGTGTGTGGGCCTGCCACCTTGCAGGCCTCCTCCAGTGTTTACTGAATGGGAGGCTGAAAGATCAAGTTCTTCCTCCATTATGCCATGAACAACTAATTGGTAATCATATTTGAGGACAACAAACAATAATCTCTGCAGCATTTGATTTAGATTAGACCAGGGTTTCTCAACCATAGCACTACTGATATTTTAGAACGGATCCTTCGTTGTCAGAGAGGCTCTCCTGTGCAGTATAGAGTGGTCTGCAGCATCCCTGCTTCAGCCCACTAGACAGAAGTAGCACTGCCCCCTCCCAGGGTGACAACTAGAAATGCCAAACGAGCCTGCTGGGCAGAGTGGCCCCTAGCTGAGAATCACTGCAGTAGCCTTTGAACCCCAGATGCCTAAGGCTCCTGTTCGATTATCCCAGAGTGTGTCCTGAAAGGCCAGGCTGTGTGGAAAGCAGAGGAAGTCTTTGGTGGTTTACTAGGTGCTGGGGGATATCTGGACACCTCTGCAATATGAAACTCAAAAAGGTGGGCAGTTTTAGAGAGGAGGGAAAAGGACAGAAGCAGGCTGGAGATGCATCACTATCCTGGCTCCGCTTTAGGGAGGGCTGGACTGTGGGTGGGAGGTGGGCAGGGCATGCCTGCTCTAGAGAGACCATAGATAACTTTTAGAGATACCTGTCCCAGCAAGTTAAACAGATGCACACAGAGAACCTGGTGTGGGGGTTCAGTATGGATGACAGTGGGGGTAAAATAAGAAAATTAAATCTTAGCCCTCACTCTTATCCCATATTCATTCTTTAACTGCTTTTGTTGTCCAGGTATGTCAGAATGTATTGTGCCGTCATTTTGCAGAAGACCTTCATACCAAGGAAAATTTGAAAGAGAGAGCATTTTTACAAAAAGCAATTTACTAGTAATTTTTTAGCCTTTTCCCTGCCACTACTGAAAAATGTGTGTCTGAATAAGTTTGTCCTACCATGCTATTCATCATCACGATTTGCCAAGAACTGCACTGAAATAATTTTCTTACATCAGTCTGCTGGTGTAAGAGATATTCTGAGTCTGGTACCCCACCATCAAACTAACAAAACAAATCAGAAGAATTAATTGCCAGTGGCAAAATAATAAAAAATTCTAAGCTCTTCTGTTTTATAGAGAGTTGCTAAGTATATAAAAATCATTTCCTTATTAGTAAAAATAATACTTAAGATTTTTAATCAGTTTAGATTATTGTTGCTGACTTTTTTTTTTTTTTTTAAGTAGTAGTAACTGAGTTTTCCTGATTCCTTGATACGGAAAACACCAAAGAATTTTGCAGTTGATTTATTTTGGCCTCGGATGAGGTCATGAGTTGCTTCCCATGGCTGGATGTCATTTTCTAAAGCTTTCAGGTGGAATTTTCCTGGACATTAAGAATTACTAAGGTGGACACATCTTTCCAGAGTATTCATGTACTGTTTGTTGGGGGAAGGGGTCAAGCTTACAGTGATTTTATGATTTTATCATGAAAGTAAATGGGGCATTCTACAGAAGTCTGTCCGTGAGACAAGTGGAAGCTTCCTGTGCACTGCTTCATTCATCATTCTTTCTTGCATTTCTTCAGCAAATGAATGCACGTTACGGTGTTACATTAATATTCAGTGCATAGTTTTGTACTTATCTGTCCTAAGCAAATGTCGGCGTTCCCTCATGCACTCCACTTGCAGTTTTCTCATTTAACCCTCAGAATAGCCTTACAGGGGAGGCGTTATTGATAGCCTCATACTGCAGACTGAGAAACTGAGGCACAAGATTGTTTTTTGAGGGGAGGTAACTTCCTCAGTCACACAGGTAGTAGGCTGTACCTGTTGAAATGGCTAGATCTGTTTGAAGCCCATGTACTAAACCGCTACCCCTACCCAGGAAAATCTGTAACCTGAAGTGACTCATGGTAAACTTCAAAATCCATCAGGCAACTGAAGCTCCTCTGAGCAATTTCCTTGGGCTGTTCCCACAATGTGTCTGGGTGCAGGTTATGCACGGACTCCTAGGTAGGTCCCAGGAGCACACCTGGCCCTGGAGCACAGACCAGGTGAGGGTTGCTTTAAATTCCGGATGGAGCATGAAACCAAAATGGCATTTTTAACAGCTTGCCTTGGCTGGGTCACCCCAGAGAACGGTGGACTCTAGTTCTTGGGCTTAATCTCTTGGTTCTGAAGTAGCAGGAGTTCATGAAGTTTATTTTTCTTAAGAAAACTGTGTTTTGGAATTCACTAGACTATGCTGTCTTGAGGTGAAAATGGCTAGTCATGGTTGTGCTTGTCTGGCGCACAGAGAGCTAGATGTCAAGGAGCTGTTTGGAATATAAATGTCTTAATTACCTTCGAATTAAACTTCATAATCAAATGTGAGTTGTAAATATATATACCCAGTATTTTTAGATTAGTGATGTAGAGTCATCTCTGCATGCTGCTTTAAATTAATAGTTTATATAAAAATGTTCATTTCAACTAAAGGAGTAAAAATGGAACCAACTAAATGCTCAATGATAGGTAAACAGTTACGTAAATGATGGTGCACATTCGCTCAGCGTGGCCATTAAAATGATAATTATAAAGATTATTTAGTATCATAGAAAAACACTTATGAAATAATGTTAAATGAAACAAAGCAGCCTACAGACTATACTGGAAAAAATGAACAAAAATGGTCATTGTTGTGGTATTAAGGTAGCACATTTTTGGAGATTTATTTTTACCTATGTTTTCCAATTTGGGGAAGTGAAGAGAGATGCAATATTGTATTTTGCCAAATAAAGAAACATAGGGTAAAGCCAGTCCACACCTTAAGCAGGCCTTTGGAACGTAGAAACACTTGTATTGGAATAAGAAAACCCAGAAATGATTAAATTTGGGTATAAGCAGTGTGCCAAAGGTCATCTTTTATTGTATTAAGGAAGTCCTGAATACAGAAGGAAAATGAATTTCAAAATAATGAATAGGTATTATATCTGCATGCATACATGTATATGTAGATTTGTATATATTAATATATATATCTAGAGAGAGTGCCTACCAAAAGATATGCCAATATTTGAGAAGACTTACTATTAAGAAGTGGCCATCTGTTTTAATTAGAAAATGGATTTGGCCGACAGTCTGCATTTATAGTCTGAAGGAAACTTTGTGGGGTGTCATCCGTTGACAAGAGAGACTCTCCACTAGATTCTGTCCATTGTTAAATGTCTGTGCTGATTTGCAGGTTTCTGGTTGGCCCTGTGATAGGACTGCTATGGTACGATGTGTTGGGCTGGCAGTGGGGCTGGTGGACCAGACCGCCTGGCTGAGACACCCCCCCAGGGTCCAGCAGCCCCTGCACATAGCAGAAAAAGCTGGTCAAGCACTCCGATGAGCATGGCAAGGCAGTGCATGAAATTACTGGTTTTAGTAGTGGCTTTCCCACTGTTGAGACACCTTGGAGTCAGAGATGCTGGCTGGAATTCAAGATTAATTGGGTCAGCATTTTATTCCATATGCTGAGGGAACACCTGAGCGCGAGGCCACTCAGAATGGGTGGTGGTGCACACGAACGCGCCGCTCCTTAATGTGCAGCTTCCTGGTCAAGGGGAAGGAGAGTAAACAGAACCTCACTCACGGGTGAATTCATTTATGTTGTGGAATAGTTAGAGACCTCTTTTATAGGCACCAATTAATTCTTCAAAAATGGAAGTCCCTCTTTCCTCAGGGCAAAGCTAACTGCTATAGATTCTGGACTGTGTCTTAGATTCATTATCCGGTTTAATTTCCTTTATACACTGAAATGTTATTTTTCTAGACATTTGTTCTCTTCTTCAGAGGTCATTGATTAAAAGGACCAAAGGGGGTAACGAGATGAATTCAGACGCCTTGCCGCGATGGAGCAGCGAGGGTGGAACGGCTTCCGGTGCAGAGCCGGCACCTCGCAGGAGGCACGCACAGTCATGCCCCGTTCCCTCAGTTTGGGGAATACTGCAGCCAAACCTCTGCCATTAAGAACTGATGACCGCCCAGTCTCGTGTCGGTGAAAGGGGCACTCATGCAGCTTCAATGCAGGTTTTGAGGCAGAAGGAAAACCATCTTAGGTGCGGCCCCATCTCATTCATAGCTGTGATTTTAGGAAACAAATTCAACCAACAAAATCCTATGGTCAGTTACTTCAGCCACATAATGTAAACCATTGTTGCCACAGAGGCTCACATCAACCTGCTTCTGAGGAGTGGGGACAGGGGGTGAACCTCCATGTCATGCTTTGGTTTGGTGTTGAGGTTTAGAAGAAACAGAAAATGCCCCTCCTAAATGAACCGGACTTTCCTCTTCATTTCTGCTTTACTATTTACTCAGCTCTTTGATTTTCAGCTTCTACGATGTTAACCTTTGCTCATCCTCTGTCCAAATGGAATCTAAATTAGTAGAAATGAATTACCAAAATTTTATGATGTTGGCAAAAATCAACTGGAAAAAATGCCTCCTCCCAAACGTTGACATTACGTCAACGTAAAAAAAATTAACTTTATTTGTAGCAGTTAGCTTTGCTAACTAATGGCCAAAAAGAGTTCAGTAAAATTGGTTCCAACAATTCAATACCAAAATCATCTGGTGTTTCCTTGGTTTGGCCAAACCCTAAACTTTGCATGGTCTTGGGTTCACTGCAGAGGTAGCAAAGCCAAGAAAAAAGGAAGAAATGAGCCTTTCTTATAATTAGATTCTGTTTATAAGCTGACAGCAAAACGTAGAGAAAGTATCCTGCCCGAGAAAGCCTAACACAGTCCTAACAAAAGCCTGTGGAGAGAGTGAGTGTTACCTTCCCAGCCCTCGTACATTTTGCCGTCCATGGTCTAGCGTCAAAAGACTGTTTTTGAATTTGTGAGCCTTTCTTCTGATTCGTGGGCTAAAAATGATACAGGGATGGTTCAATCTGGAGTGAAACAAAAGGACATGAATTCAGACCCACAGCATGAAGTGGAAGTTTCTCTCCTTCCATGTCAGCTGAGGGCGAGGAGAGGAACCTCAGGAGTAGTTCGTCACCCCAAAGAGAGGTGTTGTCAGACTAAAATTACGGTCATCAGGAGGAATGTGTACAGTTAACTGCCTGGGATGGGGAAACGGAGGGAGTGTTTTGAGCAGAATGACTGACACTCATTGCAGGTATGTCCAGGGTGAGGTTTCAGCATTCAGAACTCAGAAGTCATCACTGGGGGGAGAAGAGAAAACAATGTGTGTACCTTGTATACTTTATGCTGTGACACCCAAATAGCTGTCACATTTTATTCCTTAAAATTCTATCTCTCATCAATCCTGGTGTTATTTTCTATTCTGCCAGGTTAGTTGGTCCTTTAATTCTTTCCTTGACCAACAGCTCTTATGAACTTCTATCTAAAACATGAAGCCACATCCTTCCCTCACAAAGCTCCATTCTGATGTCTTCAAAGGTTTATCTCTTTAGGCATGAAAAGCTTAGCAGCATCTGTGGTAGCCTGGTGGAGGACTTGATGGTCTTTCCTGGGAGGTAGCCTGACACAATGTACTGGCCTGAGGCCCAAGGGTTGTCTAGACTCAACTCAGAATCACAGCTGTGGTGCTTGCCTCAGGTGAGCTTGGGGCAAAGGGCACCCAGAGTGAGAGGCAGAACCGGACTTGGCTTCCAGTGGCGTCAAGAGACCCATCCCTAACTAAGCACCACGGAATCTTCCAGTACTTTTGTTCTGAGGGTGCCCCAACAGGTGCTGTCAACAGTTTGCTTCATTAGCTAGCTTAATCTCCCATATTCAGTCATCACCAGGCCCTGGAGATTTTTGTCCTTCCTTCCTGTTGCTTTTACTGTTGACTTCTTCCCTTTTGTTCACCTGTTCCTGCCCCGATCTTGGCCTTTGTAACTCTCCTTCCCCACCCTGCAGGCCCTTCTAGTCCAGCCTCTGTGTGCTCACATCTCTTCTCTTTGCAGATGCCTGCATCAGTGCATCCCAGTTTGATAGCACTTCCAGATAACAAGTCTTTTTTTTTTTTTTTTAAGGTCTTCTGTAATTTTTCCCACCCTGCTTATCTCTCTAGATTTCTCATGGCTACTCAGACATCCTCCACCTGCTGAAGTTAAGCCACTCCCCAGACTGTCTCTAGAACATACTACAGGCAGTCTCTACTTTGTGTCTTTGCTTCTATTCGTTCACTTTCCAGGACTGCACCCTTACCCTCTTCTCCCATGGAGAGTCTCTTTTTGGTGGTCCAAAGCTAGTCTTGCCTTCTCTGCCCTCGTCCGTCCTCATCTGCTACCTTCATTGACTCAGTGATCAGCACCCATGTCTAGGGTGACCCAGAAACCACACCAGGTGCTGGGCAAACAGGAACATGAGGCACAGCCCTCAGCAACGTCTGGTCCAGCAGGGAAGAGACGCATTGACAGATGACACCTGCCCACTGTATGTGGGGCCATGGTGGAGGTAGGGTGTTCCCTGGAGGTCACCTGGGAGACACACGAGTGGGCCTAAAGGATGTGTCACTTTGCTTTGCTGTGTCCCAGTTCTCTCTCCTTAACACAGATATAGTGTTCTGTGGACTAGGCTCCTCCAAGCACCTTCTCTCTCTGTGGTCTGGTAGGTGTCACTACTTGCTTATTGGTTTAAGAATATTATGACACACATCATTATCCTTGCAGTTTACCCATGATAAGGCCTTGCTAGTGACATGTCAAGAAGGCTTAGGATGAGTGTACAGTATTAGTGGCTTTCAAGCATTCTTTCTACCTCATCTGGAGCCTCAGATTAGGCAGAACATGGCTACATTCTGAAACATAGGTAGGAATTAGAGGAATAGGAAGAAAAATGGGTAGAGTTTAAGCATATCCAGAGATTTTTGTCTTCTGAATGTTGGCGTAACTGTCTTGAGTTAGGTTGTTGTACACGTTTTTTCTGTGCTAATGGAAGAGGATGGCACACATACTCACAAAAATGAGTAGATGGTACAGAAAATGGTGCATGTTTTATATTTAATCATGAAATACATCAAGGCTCTTAACTACATATCTGATGTAGAAAATGTGACTTGCTAGGAATTATCAGTAGGTTGATTGTTACATTATCCAACTTTCTTCTTGGGAGAAGGATGTGGTAGTGGGAAAATAAATTAAGAACTTAATTCAAAAATCTCAAATAGCTGGAATAACATAAAAATATTAGAGCGTGGCCTCTTTCCTAACCTCAGCCTTTTAATCTGCTGTAGAGGAGAAAAAAGCTGTGGAGGGTCTGGGGCACACCAGTGGGTCTGGTTACTTCAGAGGGGCACAGAGGTTTGAATGAAATGACTTTATCTTTGAATTGAGAACACTGAATGTAAAATTATACTCAATAAGTAAAATCAGTACTAAGAAATAGAAACACTAATGTTGTCCATTAAGTTGAACATGGACACGAAGGAGAAGATATATATAGAGAGAGAATGGGAGGAAAACATACACAGCTAGATAGACATGTGAACACACGCACACACATGCGTGACACATATAGGAGAGGGAGGAGTGATGTTCAGGAATGTCAGTCCAGGCTGACTGTGTGATATCCTGCTGGCTGTTCACTTGAGTCTCGAGGCACATGCAGTTTTGATGGCCTTGAGCCACTGCTGTCAACTTCCTGGCTGCTCTCTAAGGGCGCACTGCAGCAACTCCTTCTCCCATCCAGAATGGAACACGACATTTCATCCAGGGGCAAAAGTGCAATCAAGGCAAGGGCAGGACACCACACAGCTCCATGCTCTATGAAGCTCCCAACACATAACAAGCTCAAGTGTTCAACTTAAAGATTATATTCCTGCAGTTGCCTCTATTTTTTAATCTCCCCAGCACCTCCTTGGCACAGATTTCCCATTATTTTACAAGGACTGTGAAAAAGGGAGTGAGACAACAGTGGAATAAGACGGTACAGTTCATGAGTAGAAGTTAACATCGTAGTGAGTAAGCAATACTGATGATCTATGAAATGACTCTCTGCAGACTTCAGTATCCTAAAAAGATGTTTAAAAAGGAAAACATAAATCTTTCCAAAACCTCAAATGACCCCTCTATGCTTTGGCCTTCTTTGAAGCTTTGGAGGACAGCACAGATGTTGATGAAGTAGAAACCTTTTACAAGTTTTTTGTTGTTGTTTTTGTGCCTGTGTTTTTAAAGAAAGTGTTTCCTGCCATGTAGGAGAAGAAGATCCAGGGGGTGGCTGTCCTCCCACAGGCAGGAAGAAAACATGCCTTTTCCTTAAGGGGTCTGTCCCTGTGCCTGCCTCTGTAGAACACCATACTTGTAGGCCAGGACGTTGATCCATTAAAAAAGAAGAAGGTAAATCAGAATTTTGGGGGGATGGAGACTGTGTGGCAGGTTTTTTTTTTTTTTTTTTTTAAAAACTCCTTAGATAATTTTAATAATGCATCCAGGATAAAGAAACATTGGCCTACATATTTTGTTTCATTTATTTATCTTCTTCACTCCCTGTTCTCTTCTATATTTCCTGCTGTATCCACAAAGATTACAGCAGCATGTGGAACATGAGAGGTACCCCAAAATAATTATTAAATGAAGGGATGGATGAATGAATGGCTCAGGGGAACACAGAGCACTGGCCCCTTCCATTTTTTGTAGAATGAAGCTGGAACTCCGCCAGGTATTGGGGCAGTCACCAACAGAGCCGAGTGTGGCCTGGCTTGGTCTGCCTTGTGCATCAGCAGTTGACGTGGATTCATATTCCATAGATGGGGAAAAACTAGTGACCAGTCATTGTCTTTATTTAAAATATAGGACTTTGACAACATCAGCTGATTACAGGATGGCCAATTCGAAGTAAATTGTCAGTGGGCAGGCCCATGCAGGAACAGGGCCTAAAGCTTTGTGTTTTTTGTGTTTTATGTGTTTTTTTGTTTTGATGTTTCTGGTTGGAGATGGAAAACATCTAGAATTCCATCCCTTTCTAGGAATTCCACGGCTAGGGGGCAGCTCTTTTCAACTGTGGCTCTAGGTATGAGACTGGTCACTAGTGCATTGCCAATCTTTTCAGTGAGTGGTTTGGTGTTGGATTTCATAAATCACCTCTGGGTATGAGACTGGTCACTAGTGCATTGCCAATCTTTTCAGTGAGTGGTTTGGTGTTGATTTCATAAATCAGCGGAGTAGGGTGCTCAAGGTCACCTGCTGAGCACTCTCACATCTGCAGTGTTTTCTTGACATGGACTCTTGGCTATGGTCCTTAAGAACTGGGATTCAGAGACCAACTGCTTGGTTTTAAGTTCTGGCCCTTAAGAATCTGGAATTCTTAGCCCAGAATCCCGAGCAAGTGACACAACCCAGAGGAGTGAAGATAACAGTAAGAGGTCACACTTATTTAGCGCACAGCATGGGTTAGGTACCATTTGGCACCTTATATATGTTTGAACATTTCATTCTCCAAACAGCTTCTGAAGGAGAGATGACCATTTTTAATAAAGATGGGGAAACTGAGGCACGGGTAGTGGTGTCCAGTGCCCATGGGCACACAGACAGTTACGGGCAGAGCTGGGAGTGTACACGAGGATAGTCTGGCATGGAGCCTGTGCTTTCACTGCCACGGTGGGCTCCTCTGTGGGCCAGGACCATGGATTAAGTGGCCCGTTCCCAGGAAGCTCTCGGTATATGGCCCTGGTAATGAAGTGGATGTGGACAAGGACAACACTTTAGGAACATGTTGTGCATATGGATGACACCAGCTATGTTACTTGAGAGACGCAAGATTGAGAACCACCACCAGAAGGCTCAACCTTGAATGGCTAATTAAAAATCGAACGATTGTGCTAGATTTTTACTTTAAAGCTGCATGTGCCATTGGCCACTCTCATTGAGTCTTTGGATAACAGAGTTTGAATTGATGTTTCCAGGTAGAATTTAGGTGATGACTAGGAACGAGCTGAGTCCGTATCTGCCACTCACTCAGCAGTTGATCCTGCCCCACGGAGTGCGGGTGCCAACGCTGCCAGGTGTGACTGGGCGCTGTTTTTGTTTACCCAGTGTTCCAACCATATGCTACATCGTCCCATCATTCAGCCTAACCCTGGGTATCTTTGCCACACTCACAATGGACACAATAAATAAAGAAGAGCTATACATAGAGGAGAGTTAATATTATATAGAGAGATAAATATAAATAGAACAAAACAAACTAAGGATATAAACTACTTTAGTGAAGCCATTGGACTAACAACTGCCATTAAAACAAAAACAAAGAATAAATAATTGAGATAAGCAGTTATCACTGGGCTCTTAAATGGCCAGAGAAGTCAAATGAAAAATATGGTTTCAAAGTGAGAAAGTTAACATTTTCAGAATTTCTTTAATCTCACACTCTCTACAAATACATGTGGGGTATACCAGGAACTCTCCTGGGACTGAGGCCTGGCGAGATTATCCAAGCTCTGGGAGCCCCAAGTGCACGAGTAAGTGGACACTAGTTGTTTGTGCCATGTGATTTCAACAAGGAAAAAAAATTTTAACAACTTTATGCACCACGATGGTGTCTATTAAAAAAATGATAAATTGACGAGTCTGGCACAGAGATCAATTAGGTTGATGTCATGATGTCCAATTGCGAGGTAGGGTCAAGGCTGAGAGATGTCGGGTTGTCTCTAGCCAGCCCAGAGAACTCCCTAGTTTTCTGGTGAAGGTCTAGTGAAAATTCCTTTTAACCCCAAATGTCAGCATTGGGGGTATAAAAACATTAATCTTTGTTATTGTACCAAGATACGTTTTCTTATTTCTCTCTCTCTCTTTTTTTTTTTTTCACTCTAATACTAGGTCACTAAATTCAAAGACATTCTTTCTTTAAAACCTCTACTAATGGCCGGGCGCAGTAGCTCACGCCTGTAATCCTAGCACTCTGGGAGGCCAAGGCGGGTGGATCGCTCAAGGTCAGGAGTTCGAAACCAGCCTGAGCAAGAGCAAGACCCCGTCTCTACTATAAATAGAAAGAAATTAATTGGCCAACTAAAGATAT
>CAUYRT010052330.1:0-19406 GCA_963574885.1 Lepilemur ruficaudatus | reverse complement strand
GGCTACAGTGCCGCAGCATCAGCCTAGCTCACAGCAACCTCAAACTCCTGGGCTCAAGAAATCCTTCTGCCTCAGCCTCCCGAGTAGCTGGGACTACAGACATGCACCACCATGCCCGGCTAATTTTTTCTATGTATTTTTAGTTGGCCAATTAATTTCTTTCTATTTTTAGTAGAGATGGGGTCTTGCTCTTGCTCAGGCTACTTTTGAACTCCTGACCTTGAGCAATCCACCTGCCTCGGCCTCCCAGAGTGCTAGGATTACAGGCGTGAGCCACCACGTCTGGCCTCAAGTTTCCCTCTTTCCACTAATCTTAAAAATAAGAATAATTATTCTATGCATGTGTATAGTAGTGCCTGTTTCCAAAACCCTTTCATATAAGTTAATTCATTCCTTGTAACAGTTCTCTGGGCAGGAGCTGCCATCTCTCTCTAGATAAGGAAATGGGGCCCAGAGAAACATAGTGACAGCTCAGTGAGACACAAGTCAGAATTCGAACCCGGATCCTGTCTCCAAACCCAATGAGCTTCTGTGTGCTGCTTGTGGCTGCCTAGAACCAAACATTGCCAACTTTTGTCTGCATAGGGAATTTTGGGGAAAAAGAGATTGAAGACTCAGGGTAGATTCATAGAGTGGCATGTTCAATTCCAGGCCTTCAAACCAAAATTTCAGATAGGGATTCTTTCCTGGGTGTTAGTTGCAAAATAAACAGCTCTCTAATCAAAAGGGTCCCTTCCTTTCTCACAGGAGTGAGTGCGCGATGGCGATGTGCCTAGCAGTGCTCTGAGGCCTAGAGGCACCGATGCCACCTGTTAATGTTGTTGGTTTTGTGTACATCCATGGACCCACCTGTCTAGCCGCAGTTGGCACACGATGCCCAGAATGTCCACTTCCCCTCGAGCCTTCAGCTGTTGGCAGCCAATTCGAGTGGCGATGAAGCAGCCGGTCCGGCCGATCCCTGCACTGGATATAGCCAGAGAGGGGACGGGGAGGTCACAGGAGACCATTGAACATGGGAGCTAGGCCCCAAACTATGGAGGAAGAAATGGGATCTAAAACTGCTCTATTTTGGGGCGCAGGGCTCTGGGGATGGAGGAAGGTAGCAATGGTTCTGATTCCAGCCCCCCGAGGGGCCCTGCTGGAGGCAGGTTACAATTGGCGCCTCACCTAAGCCTCTTGCAGGCCACCTTCCAGTCCTTGTTGATATTCTGATGATCTCTCTTCTGTTTAGTGGTCTACAGCGGTTTCCAACTGACAGTCCCCAACTCGTGCACTTGCTGATCCCTTGAGCCCCCATTATCTAACCATGACTTCCTTCCCAGCCCGGACCCTCCTCCCACGCTGCCAGCTCTCAGCCCGTTTCCCACCTCTGTCCCTCCCATGGTCATCTTCTCTCTGCTCTGCCCTATCTTGCTCTTTCTTTATTTCACAACCCTCCCAGACCTCCCCTTCTTTTAATAGAAGCCACCAATGACCTCCTGGCATTTAGGTCCCAGTGCCACCTGTGGGTGGGTTCAGGCACCCCCTCTGTCTGTACTTTTGTCTCTGTGTTCTGTTTTATTTAGGATACGCACTCCCACATGGCCTCCTTGTTTTAACCCTGGCCCCCAGCACCACCCCCTACTCCACCCCAACCCACTTTTCACTCTGTAGCCAAAGTATTCTCTCAAAATGGCAGATCTAAGTGTCTTAGCCAGTCCTACAAGGTCCCTCCTCATCTGGCCTTCATTTGCCTTCCAGACTCATCTCTCATCATTATCCCACACATGACCTCCAGGCCCAGCCTCTAACTCTGCTCCCCGCAATGTAGCGATTTTAAAACTTCTTCTCTGGGCCTTTGCATGTGCTGTTCCATCTGCCTCACCTCTTCCCTCCTCACTTGGCTAATTCACCTTTCAGGTCTTAGGTTGGCTTAGATGTCCTTTCTCTTGGAAACTTTCTCTGGCCAAAGACTGCATTAAGTGACTCGGTTCTATGTTCCCCCACAGTCCCCCATGATAATGCTCATCACATTATGTTGTGTTTAATTGTTTAATCTGTCGTCTTTCCCATCAGGCTGTAAACCTGTCAGGGAAGAAACCAAACTATTTTGTTCACAGCTGTCTCCTTTGCATCTAACACCGTGCCTGACAAAAATATATATATAATAGGCTTTAGATAAATGTTTGTTGAATGAATACATGAATTACCCAATAGCAGGGATCGTCTTTGTGTCTCCCCCAGCAGATTGGGAGCCTCCTGACATTCCACCCCCTCTCTGGATTGTGCCTGAGTGTCCAGCTCAGAAGTCCAGTTTCTGCACAAAGGAGGTAAGAAGTGCGCCTGCGGAATGATCTTGAGGTTCCTGTCCAAGGAAGAACTAGGCCTGCCTGATGCTGTTCTGTTCAAACCCCTTCCCAGGAGAGACCCAGTGGGTGGGTGAGGGAGCACAGCACACAGGGTGCTGTGGAGGGAGGGGTCGCGCACCTGCAGTGGACCACGATGGGCCTGGTGTGGGAAGACGCCCCTGGGCTCTCCTCCACCTCGGCCACCAGGCGCAGCAGGGGTCCTGCTGATTCCGGAGTCTGGTGGTCAGGCCAGGCCGAGAAAAGGACGTGCTTTACTGACCGGCACTCCTCCTGGTGCTGGGGTGGAGACAAGGCATGAGAATCAGAGTCAGCCTGGGATAGGGGGCACTGTCTACCTTCTTCTTTGGTGCCAGAGGCGGGCACGGGCAGGAATTATCCTACAGGGGAGTCATTGACTTGAAAGAGGCAAGGTTGACTCTTTTCCTGCTCATCATACTCCACCACTTCCACCTCCAAAATGCTCGGAAGGAGCATTGTCCTGGGAGAGGGGAAAGACCCAAGTTCAAGTCCTAGCTCTGCCTCTAACTAGCACATGACTTTGGACAATGCCCTTGACCTCGTTTTCTTCACCTAGAAAATGGGGACAGTGATATCTTACTGGTTTACTTCCCAGGATGCTTGGAGGAGAATGAGTTGATTGAGAAATGCTTTGAAAAATGTAAAACAGTATACAATCACAGGCGGCATTTTTCAAGCACTCTGACATGGGTTACTATGCATCTATTCCAACCACTCATTCCTTCAGCACGACTCCCGGACCCCTCCTCTCCTCTCTTGGGCCATTGAGCACAGAGGGACTGCAGTTTCTGCTGGCTCTGCCCTGTTAGACTAGAGGCTCCTCTAGGATAGTACCCAAGTTTCTCTTTCTTCTATGGCTTAAAATGATCTTTGCGATGTGGGTTTAAGAAGGTTTCTTTCCATGAGTAAACCCTTGGCTCCCATTGAAGACTGGACCAGCGTTCCAAAGATGCTGGGGAGACCCAACTTCCCTGTGGACGCGCCTGGCCCCAGGGCCGGTACCTGGATGGTGAGCTGCCGCACGGTGTATTCTGGATGCTCTTTCAGGTCCTGGACGCGGAGCCGGAAGGGTCCGTAGGTTTCCTCTTCTGTGGGCCAATAGTGGACACATTTCTAGGAGGGAGGAGCTGGGAGTTAGAAGGGGGGAAGGGTCTGTCATCTAGAGCAGGGGCCAGGGCAACACAGAGGGGGGTGGTGTGACCTCCCATTGTCCACCCCCACTGTGGGGGAGCAGCAACTGGGGCCCGGCTCTCCTGAGCTTGACACCTGCAGACAAAGTGCTCACCCTGTCCCACATTGTGGCCGTGGACAGCCTCCCTGGGGTAACTTAGGGGCCTTTCTGAGGAGTGTGAGCTGGGACTGGCTCTCAGGACAGCCTCTGGTCCTGAGCTGCTGTACACAGGCATGTGCATATGTGTGCACATGTGGCTCTGCTTCCTACCTCCTTGCCCTCTCGGAGTTGAGTGAGCATGACAATGACGGATACTTCTTCTTGCCACACCATCTCCCAGAAGTCCGACACGGTGTTGGGCATGGGGCCTTGGGTTGCAATGTAGACCTTCTCCTGCCCGTCATAGCCCTGGAGAGGTGGCAGCACAGGAGAAGTGTGGGAAGCAGTGAAACTAGAGCTCTGGGAAGATTCCAGACTCTGCAGGTGCTGGGATCAGGCTGAAGCCAGTGAACACACACACACACACACACACACACACACACACACACATATGCATGAACACACACATCTGGAAGCTACATGGTGGGAAGGATACAGGTCCTGGAGTGAGGATCAGATCCTTGTTCTGCCGTTTCCTAGCCGTGCCACTGTAAGCTAGTTCCCTGTCTTCTATGAGCCTCAGTTTTCTCATCTCTAAATTGGGCATAATAATAGTGTGAATTAAATTCAACAAGATATATTGAGAGTCTAGCATATAGCAAGTGCTCTATAAATGTTTGTTCCCTTCCTCTCCTGCTGCTTTCTTCTAGCACAAAATACCAAAACAGTGTATAATATTTGTTGAGAATGAGGTTTCACTTTTGCATGCTTTATCCATTTAGTAGCAAAATGTAGCACCCTCTCTGTAACCCGTCTCTCTCCCCTCCAGGATCCTCAGCTGCCTGCTCCTCAAGATGGAGGTGAAAGCCAGACCTGTTCACCTGGTCCGGGCTAGCACATGGAAGGATGGAAGCTTGTGTTTCCTTGCTTCCCTAGCTAACAGCTTTTCTCTCCTCTGCACCCCTGACAGCTGTTCTGCCCACTTTGAGCTGTTAGAGAGCGCTGCTTTTACGGCTATGTAGGGCCAATAGCGGTGAGCAGCTGGGGTGGAGAGCCCACTTGAGCTTCCTATAGCTTGACATCAATCAAACGTCCCCACAAAGGAGGGGCTACTTGAGGTGAAGTTAAGGTAAGAGGGGGAGGAGCAGGGGAGGAGAGAGTGAGGGCAGGTCCCATTAGTGCTGGCACAGGCCCTGCAGATTTCAGGAGCAATTAACCCTCAAGAAGCTAGAGATTGGGCTCCACAATGCTAACTTCCTGTTAAGTTCAGACTGTTCAAATGGATGTGGTGATAAGGTAGGTTAAGGAGACTTGGTGGTCTCTTCAGATATATTTTTTTAATTTTAATTTAATTTTTTTTTTTTTTTGGAGACAGGGTCTTGTCATGTCACCCAGGCTGGAGTGCAGTGGCACGATCATAGCTCACTGTAACCTTGAACTCCTGGGCTCAAGAACTCCTGGGCTCAAGTGATCCTCCTGCCTCAGGCTCCCCAGTAGCTGGGACTACAGGCACGTGCCACCATGGCCCACCTCTTCAAATATTTTTAACATCTGCTCTATTTCCCTTTTCTTTTCTTTATCTATCTATCTATCTATCTATCTATCTATCTATCTATCTATCTATCTATTTATCTGTCAATAAGATAAGCTCACCCACTGAGCTGCTCTGTTTTCTAGGCTCGTGTCTTGGGGGCTGTCCAGTGTCCAGCCCAGCTTGACAGGGTGGCGGCATCGGTGAGTCAAAGCAAGGAGGAGGGAAGCGCAGGCACCTGACCCCCCAGAGGCGGCTGGAAGACACTCTCAGACACCTTCACACACAGCCCCCACCCCCACCCCCTTCCCCACACTGCCACCGCAGCCAGGCCACTCACTCGGATGTAGTTGGCATTGATGTAGTCTCCATCCTCTTGGCTCTGTGCCCGACCAAGACAGACGCGGCTCTGGGGATCTAGGAAGTAAACATCAGCAGAGGTCAGAGGTCAAAAGGTGACCAACGAATGTGGACTCCAACAATGTCAGAAAGAGGAGAGTTCCTGTGCTCATCGCAGTACCTTATGTATAGAAGGGAGCCTGATACCCACTGAGTTGTTTTATGTGTGGACAATAGGGAGCCACAGAACGTTTTTGAGCAGGGAGCAACATGACCAAAGCGATAATCTGGGAAGGTTAACTGAGTGGTGGTGTGCAGGATGGACTAGACAGAGAAGGGATTGGAGCAGCAGAGCCCAAAGGGGAAGAGATAATACTCTAGTCTTGAGCGCAGTGGGGGTTTAGAATAGGATTGAGCCAGCAGGAATGGAAAAAGAGATGCTGTAGAGAAAGACTTTTTTTGCTGACAGTGAAAATGGGTTTCAGGTGAGCGACTTGCCTAAGATCTTGCAGCAGTGGAATAGGACTAGACTCAGATTTCCCTTGGCACTATGGCCTCTGGGGGTGCGGTAGGGTGGTATTTCTCCAAATCCAGTCTAATCAGGGGTGAAGAAGTTGGCTTGTGGGAAAAGGAGAGGAGACTGTCGCTCTCCCTGAGCCAGCCTGGTTATTGACAGAAGGTACCCCACAGACTCTCCGGCAGAAGGCCCTCTCCCCGCTCTGGCGGCTTCAGGACTGATTGGAATAAGGCGGAGAACAAGGGCCACTCCTCCCCACCACCTGGGCGAGTGCCAACAGCCCTTGCTCTGCCCATGCAGGAGGAGGGCGTGCCACAGGATCCATAGTAGGCAGGACCAATGTGCTCAGCTGGGCTGTCACCTGGACTGGGAGTCACTGGAGGGGTTAGCCCAGTAAGGCTGCTAAGGTGGAAGAGAGGAGGGAGGGAGAGGCTCCAAGGGCCTCTAGGTCCGGAGGCCTCATGCCTACCTCAGAAATGGAAGGTGCTGGCCCTGGGCCTGTCAGCTTGTAGGGTCAACCCCTTACAGCCCAGGGTCTTCCACCTAACCTGTCACTGCTCTCTCACTGCTGCTGCCTGGCCTCTGTCTGACTGTCTCATTGCCCTCCCTCCTGATGCTGTCTCTTCCACACAAGCCTTTGCTGGGCATTCCCCATAGGGGAGGAAGACGAGGAAGAAGGTTTTTGCAACTAGCTGTGTGACCTTGGACAAGTTATTCAACTTCTCTGTGCTTCGGTTTGCTCACTTATAAAATGGGCATAATGATATCATAGTATCAACATTATGGGATCATTGTGAGAGATGAGTTAATATAAAGGATTTAAAGCTGTGCCTAGCCCACAGCAAGCATCTGCAAGTGTCGTTGTTGCTGAGGTTACTGCTCCTTCTTCCCCGGCCGGGCATGCTATGGGATTTCTCCGCTGAAAGGAGATGCTCCAAGTAAGGTGGTCCTTTCCCGGCTGAGCCGTGCATCCTGCCTTCTGAAATTCTCCAGCCCCAGGGATCATACCCACCTCCCTTGATCCCAGCTGATCCCTCCCTTGATTCTTACTTGGCAAGATGGTCTTGTATCGGTCCTTGGAGGCGTGGCCGGGGATATCCAGGTCTTCGGGGCTGACAAAGTTTGAAGGGATCTTCTGGCAGGGGTAAGATATGAGTGAACAGTTGATACCCCTTCCCAGGCTCCTCTTTTCCCTTTGAACCCTTTCCTAGTACAGCTGGGCCCTGGCCATTCCTTCTTGGCATCAGTATGCTGGCCTGGATGGGGTGGGGAGTGGAAGGGAAAGCCTGGGGATGGCTCCCTCCTCTGGGCTCTGAAGTTCTCTTTCCTAAGGAGCCCCTGGTGCCCAGGATAGAATGGGGCCAGCTGGCTGCCTCTGATACAGAGAGGCAGAGCGACTCCGAGGGGACCCTGAGTTCTTACCAAGAATTCCTCCTCCAGTTGCTTGGGGCTGGGTGGCTGGTGTTGCAGAGCCCAGCGGGTAAGGGAATGTCCAGCTGTGCGTAGAAAGTGCAGGGTGACCTCCCGGGGCGTGTTCACGGAGCAGATGGGCTCCACGGCCCCCAGGGACCGCACGTCCAGCATCAGAGCCACATTGGAGCCCCGCCTGTAGGCACAGCCACCCAGTGCCTTGTGAGCACCCAATGATGTTTGCTTTTCTTACAAGTGTCATTGTTACAAGGCACATCTGAGGAGGCCGTTCCTTGTCTTTCCCTTGGCCCAAAGACCCAGTGAATTCATGGGTTCGGGCCCCTCCTGTCTCCCCTGCTCCCTTTGTCAGCCTGAACAGGGCAGCTGTGAACCCCGCTGCTCCTTCCAGCGGCCACCTCTTCCCACTCCTGGCCCTGAGGCCCCGACCTGCTTGTGGCACCAAGAAGGCCACTGGCCGTGCCCCAGGAACTGTGCAATCCAGCCTGGGATTTAGGGAGCAGGCTCAGGGCTGACATGAAACTCTGTGCCTCAGACGTGCATAGGACATGCAAATGAGCACCATTGGTTTCCTTTCCAGATTAGAGTCAACAACTGAGGGCTGTCTGGGCTCAGCTCTCAGAGCTGGAGGTGCAGATGGAGGGAAGGGAGTAGCCGAATTGGGGCTCAGGGCTGGGAAAGCCCCTCCCCGGGAAAGATCTCACCTCTCCTGCAGCCGCACGTGCTTCTTGGCTGGCGCTTTGGCGGGTGGAGGCTGGGTCATGGCTGCCCCCGAAGACAAGGTCAGCGGCTGTGCTCTGGAGCACCCCCCACAGGCCTGGACCATGCTGGGGTAGGGTGCTGGGCCCAGAGGAGGCTCACTCAGCCATGAGCTCTGCCTGGAAGACAGGGCCCCGCACTGCTGATCTCTGGCCTGCCTGCCAGGCCGGCTTTCTGCTCTGTTTTCACTGGGGGTGTCTTCTGTTTCCCAAGAAGTGGCCTCATTGCCACTATGGGAAGGACAGGATCTCTTTGGTGGGACCCAGAAGAGCGGGCAGCCTGGGGTTAGAGTAAGGGCAAGATGCAGGGGAGAGACTGTGGATGAGGACAGGAAGGAAGGAGGAAGAGGACAGGGAGACAGGCAAGAGACCAAAGTGCACGGGGCTCTGAGCTGGGGTCTGAGTGAGAAAAGGCGAGGGAGGAAATATAAAATTTGTGTTCACTAGAGAAGGAAGCTCAGAGAAACTGCCACTGAGCTGACCAGTGGGCCTTCTCCTGAAGGAGGAATTGGAGGTGTCCAGCAGTGCTGGATCTAGCTTGGGACCCCGGCGTGCCTGGCTGCTGGCCCCCAGCAGGGTCCTCTCCTAGCTGCTGGCAGTTCCACTCCCAAGTTCATTTCTGGCTTCTGGGGTCTCTGTCCAGGGAGGTAGCCTGGGGGTGTTTCCTTCCTCCTCCCGCCCATCCCCCCCGGTCTCCCGCGGCTGTAACCGTCACAGGAAATGGCCTCACCAAGCCCTTGAGCTACAGTGCATGGTGAGGCGACAGCTGGGGCACCAGAGGGGGCATGGTGGTGGGACCCTCTCCTCTGGGGGGGCGGTCCCCATGTCCCAGAGCTAAGGTCACAGTGGCTGGGGCGGTGGGGGTGTTAGAGTTGCCAAGCCCACAGGAAGAGGTGAGGGGACAGAGTGGGCCTGGGGCAGGTGTGGGTGGTAGCGATTCTTCTGCAGCAGGTGGGGACCCTTTAGCCTCTGCTCTCCTTGCAGCTCCCTGTCCTTCTGGCCTTGGGGACATCAGGTCTGCCAGCACCCATTCCCCAGCCAGGCACCGTGGCACCCAACTCACCCTGTGGCACACCCTCCTCGGAGATGCCCTCCCATTTCCCTGAAGTTCACACCACCCCGGGGCCATGGGACTCCTACTCCCCCCTTCAGGTACTTACTGAAGCAGGTGTGGCCCCCAGGCTGCCTCTTGCCAGCTGTCTGTCTGTCGGTCTGTCTTTGAGGGCTGAGAAGGCTTCAGGAAGCCAGTTTCCTCCCTCTGCCCCTCCTCACTGCCACCCACGCACACCCCAGCTGCATGTTGCCCTCCTGTGTCTGCCGCTGCTGCCACCAGGGGTCAGATGCCTCCTGCCTGTGCCCCTCTGGGGCTCGAGGACCTGTGACCTGGGAGTGGGCGAGGGGCTGGGCCTTCACTGACCACCGGGGTTCCCCGAGCTTCCAAACTTTCCTCTCTCCTGCTGTGTTTCTCCTCTCGGTCCTTGTCAAGTCCAGTCTCTGCCCACTTGCGGGGCAGTGCTCAGCTGAACCCCAGCTCCATGATGTCCCACAGACAACCTCAGGTCCCCTTGCTCAACCTGACCTTGGCCAGAGACTAACTGCCTCTTCTTTGCTTCTGTTCCAGAGTCCTCTCCCTGGGAGCCCCTGCAGCTTCAAGCCTTGGGAATTCATGGCCAAGTACAGACCGCATCTTCCCAGAGCAGATGTGACGCAGTCTTGGGGTGGGGAGAGGAGGAGGCAAGAGTCCATGCTCTACCAGGAGAAGGAGAGGCCTGGGGCCACACCCCAGCTCTCAGCTGCCTCTGGCCTGAGCGCAGGCCAGCCCACGGGGAAGCAGATCACAGAGACAGCTTGTGTGAGAGCCTGAGGGGCTTCCCCGGGGTCCCCAGCCACCTCTAGACCTCCTCCCAGAACATCTACTCAGGAGACTTACAGATGGTGGACAGTCTCTGGCCCTCACACCAGGGGACTCCCATGTCCTCTTCGCTGCTGGGGTGCCTGGATGCCTGGGGCCTGGGGAGTGGCCCCTGAGTCCAAGACTCCGCTGCCCCCCACCCCTGCCTGTCCTCATCAGGCCCCTTGCTGGCCAGCAGCCCAGTCGGTTCATGTTCCCTGCACCTCTCCTTCTACCTTGTAACATTCCAAACACCCTTCCCTTCCTTGCCCGGCCCCCAACACACACAATCCGAGTCTTCTTTCTTCCTCCCACTTCCCTGATTCAGCTGTCAAATGATGACAGCAAAAAAGAATGATGTACAATAGGCACAGGGGGTAGGCACGCCGGAGGGGGTGGTGGGGAGGGGGCTGGCCTTCTGCTGGCCCATGGGGGAGGAGGGTTGAGGTAAAGAGCAAGGATGCGCCTTTGGGGCTCAGGAGGCTTCCAGCAGCTGCCCTTGTGCTTGGCAGTGGGCACAGGGACTGGCTCTCTTCTGATCCCCTCCATGGCCAGCTATCCTGGCTCCCTCCTCCCCCTGGCCTGTGCTCCTCTGGGGAGGGGGTGGGTTTCCCTGAGGAGGAGGCCGCTTAGAGCTGGGGAAGTGCTTGGCTCTGGTGCCCAGGATGGAGGGGAGCAGGAGCCTGGGGATCCCAGGCATGCTTGTGGGCAGTGACCGAGACTGGCCCCTGCCTCACCCCTCAACACCAGTTGGGGCCCTGGGGGGATTGGAAAGAGAGCCACCACCTCTGGGCCACGCTGTTGATTGCTATCAAGAACAGGAAGCTAGGATACCACAGGGGTGGGGAGGAGGAAGCGGGCAAAGCCCTCCCCACCCTTGTCTGCCCAGTGGCCCCAGGTTTCCAGGGGCTGAGCCCCGTTGGCTGTGAGCACACCCCTTGCCCTTCAGGCTGGGGCCTGGCAGAGGTTCCACAGTTGGAAGCTGAGCTCTTGGGCAGGGAGCAAGGCAGCTGGGAGCTGGGAGATGGGGAAGGTGGTTGGTGGCGGGGTCGGGGGTGATGGTTGGGCACTAGGCAATGCCTTGAGGATCCCCTGGTTCCCCTTGCGTGGGTGTGGGGTGGAGGGGACAGTCACCTCTTGCTGCCTGCCCACTCTGTCTCCCCCTTCTGCTTAGAAACGGCTAGATGTCCACGGAGGTGTGTGGCAGAGTGCAGGAAGGGTGTGGGCGCCCACTGTAAGCCTCAGATGGGACCAGACGCAGTCACAGCCCTGCACCAGCCCCTCCCCAGCCTGGCCCGGGGGCTGGCCCGCTCCTCTCTGCCCTCTCTAGAGTGGGCTTTGCCCCATCTGGGCTGCTGGGAGGCTCCCGGGAGTGACTTCTTCTCCCCTCCTGAAACTTCCGCTAACACTGTCCACAATCCTATCACAGGCAGCTCTCAAACTTCTGTCACACCCCTTGCTGATGTGTTTTCCCGAGTTAGGATTTAGGTTCTAGCCACTCCGGGCTCCAGAGAAAGTGGGGTAAGAGCTGGAAGTCAGGAAGACCCGTGCATAATGAGTCTAAACTGTGGCTCATTAGCTGTGACCACAGGCTGGTGACGGAGCCTCCCAGAGCTTCCTCCCTCCCAGGGGATGATAACAGAGCCTCCCTCTTCACATGGGGCCAGGCCTGTGAAGCGCTTTGCTCACAGTGGAGCTCAGGAGTGGCCAGGCCAGTGGAAGGAGTGAGAGGCTGAGGGAGCCGGCTGGGGGAGCGGGCCTGGGAGCAGCATCAGGGCCTGGCCAGGAATCTCACCTCTCACCAGCCGCCCTCTTCCTCCTCACTGCCTACTTTCTCCCCAAAGTCAGGCTGCCTGGGCAGTTCCACCCCGGCCAGGGGGAGATTCTAGAGGCAGTCGCTCTCAGGGGCTCCCAGCAGCCCAGATAGGGCACAGCCCACCTTGGAGAGGGCAGAGGGGGCATCCTGAGCAGGGTGATGATGGCATCCTGTCCCATCTGAGGCTGTGGCCGGCACCCTTGCCATCCTGAGCTCTGGTCACACACGCCCTGACTCTCGTTTTCTCCTCTGGTGATTCCCAATTCCAGGGCTGTGGGCCACGGCTCCCTGTCCCCGGTGTCAGAAGCCCCTGGGGTGAGGAGGGGGATTATATTTGGACTTCCCAGAAGTCCTTGTTCCCTGGAAGCCCCTAGGAAGCAGGGAGCTCCTAGCTAGGCTGCCATTGGCCCCCAGAGGCAAAGCCTGCCACCCTATAAAATTCCAAGGGGAGGATCTTAGGGAGAGGGTCAGCTGCTGGGAGCCAGGACTCCTGGGCCCTGCACACTCCACCTGCCCCACTCCCCTCCCTGGCCACCCTCCTCAGTTCCTCTCTGCTCCTGAGTTCTCCCCACCCCCTAAATCCTAGGCCGGCCCAAGCCAGCTTGTTCTGCTCCAACTTTACCGGCCTGGGCGGGCTTGTCTCTGCTTGTGTGGGGGAGACAGAGACACTAAAAACGGGAATCTGGGAAGCCTCGTCCAGGAGGAAGCAGGCAGACACTGGTGCAGACACAGTGAGTGGGGCAGAGAAGCGCTGTTAAGGGTGTGGGAACGGGTCTGGGACGGCCAGTGTGAAGGCTGTGTGACCTTGGACTTCTCCCAGGATGGCATCCTCTCCCAAGGCCACACCCCTGTGCCAGGCCACCCAGGTCCTAGTTACCTTCCTGCTGCCTTTTGGGTGGCTGCTGGTGAAAGGGACTTTCCCATCCCTTGCCCCTGACTAAGAGGACCCACGGTCCAGGCCTGCTTAGACTGGGCGCGGGACCAGTGTGCTGTTGCCAGAACTCAGGACTCTGGTAGGGGGCTTTAGGGAAGGAGAGAGTCCCTCCCTCTCTCCTGAGCCCAGAGCCAGCAAAATGGGCATCTGTTCCACAATGTGGCTTTTCTTCCCAGGGCCCTCCTGTCTCCCTCCCACTCTGTGCTGTCCCTGAACACCCACTCATGTCTCCATCCGGGCAGGTATGTGCACCCTCGCAGTCCCTGTGTGCACACTCAGCCCCTCCCCTGCTCTCTCACCACCTAGTCAGTGGTACCTGGGCCTTCCCGCTCCCTGGCCGCTTCTCCAGAGCATAGGAAGCAGGGAGAGTGGGCGGCTTCGCTGTCCGGAGCCACCCTGCCCCTCTCCTGTCTGGTGATTATCTCCCTCCAGTGTAGGGGGTGCCCGAGGCCTGGCTTCAGGCTGGGGGAGAGCAGGGGAGGGGCCCGGAGAGCTGCCTGGGATGGCTCTAGGGAGAGATCCGGCTGGTTGACATTTGGGAGCCAGGACACCTGGACCTGCCCCCTGCCTTCCTCTGCCTCCTGGCTGGCTCTTTCCAGAAGAAATCAGTAAGGTGCTTTGAGACCTCGGGAGGACCCCAGGGGTTCTCTAGGGAGAGGATGTGGGTTTGTCTGTGGGGGTGGTTACCGGGGAGGAGATGCAGCCCTTGTGGTACTATTTTTGCTGAATGGAGAGGCTTGGGCTGGGGAGGTTGCTGCTTATTTGTCAAAACCTTTCTGCACCCTCTCCGGAGCCCCTCTCCTGTCCCCAAGGCTGCCCCAGATAGGGTGGGGAGCTGGCAGCTGTGCCTTCTCTGGCCAGGTGCCTCCACAAGGCTCTGTCCGTAGGACTAGCCACACCGTCTGTGCTGCCCCGAGAGTCCTGTCTTCTGGGAAGGCTCTTGGGCAGGTTCTGAGACCCCCCTTTTTCCTAAACTCATGTCCTGTTGCACCTCCTCTACTTAGATTCTGAATTAGGGCACTTCCCCTCTATCCCCGCCCACTTCTGCCCTTTGCGGCTGCTAATGGAGACTGCTAGAAAGAACAGAGGGAAGTGTCCCCAGGTGAGGAGGGGTGGGGGTAGGATGTTTCTGCCACCTCTTGGCCAGACTGGTGCGTGGGACCTCTTCCCTTTCACATCAGTTTCCCTAGTTGCCACCCCTCCCCCCACCAAAAGAGCACACGTGTGCATGTGTACGCACATGAGCGCACACACACACACACACACACACACACACACACACGGCCTGGAAAATCTGATGAGTCTGCAGGGCTGAGTTTCCAGGCCCCCTTCCAGGGCCGGGTGGGCGGCTCTGAGGTTTGGGGCTGGGTGGAGTTGGGGAGGGACAGGCAGCCTCTGGCTCTGGCCTGAGCAGGGAGCCCGTGGAGCTGGTCTCTGCTGAAGGCTTGTCCTCCCTGCCGGGGCAGGACCGGGAGAATCTGGCCCCCACAGAAGCTGCCTTGGTGTTCAAACTTTCTATACCTGTCTATTTCAGCACACTCTCCCCTCTGCACTTTCTGAGTTTGCTCTGAGTCCTGGGCTTCCCTCCCAGGGCCCAAAGCATTTCTTCCACTCTCCCTCCCTTCCCACCCTCAGCTGTCTTGGGGTGGGAGCACTTGGATGAGCAGCTCAAGGTGACTAGCTGGCTCTAGGCTGGAGTACAGCAAAGCCTCAAGTTCAAGGTCTTTGAGGCCGGGCCTTAGGTGGGCTTGCCTGGGCCTCCGCAGTGCCTGCAGCCAGGCGAGGGCTGGGTGGGGGCGGGGAAACCAGGGTGGGCACTGCTGACCTAGGTAGAGGAGGAGGGGAAGGCAAGCAGAAATTCTAGGGACTTGAATCACTCCTCGTTAGAGAGTTAAGAGCAGGGTTTGCATTCTCGGCTCTAAGGAGTCTGAAGTCCCAGGTTCAAGTCTAGCTTCTCTCCTCACACATGTCGGGCCTCAGGCTGGGCTCTTCCGCTCTCTGGATGTTGGCTTCCTCTTCTGGGCAGTGAGGGGGGACCAGTTGAGTCCTAAGGACAAGGTGGGCCCTAGATCTAGTCACTATGACTTAGGGCCCAAATGATGTGCTTCTGTGCCTCTGTCCACAAGAGCATGGTGCCACATGGATATACAAAAGGGGACACACACTCAGCTGGTCCATCCACTCAGGACACGGGCACACACATCCACACGGTGCCAGCAGCACAACACACACACAGTAGCAGAAACACTGTATCTGGCACATGTTGATGGAGTCAATAGACACCACGCCCCTCTCCGAGGTCAGGGAGTGGGGAGCCAGCTGCCTCTGCTGTATGTGTCCTCTTGCAAGGCCATCACTCCTCTCGGTCTTCTCCAGGAGCACAGGACGATTCCTCCCTGGAGAGCCAACTTTGGGAGGTGGGGTGGGGCGGAGGAGGCAGAAGAAAGTGGTGGGCCTGTCTGCAGCCTAAGAGCTATAGTCTCTTCCACCTTCCAGCCCTGAGCCAGCCTCCGCCTGCCAATCGCCCCTCACGAGCCTTGCCAAGGGGGCCGGAGTCTGGGGTTGAGGGGCAGCCCCTTGCCCTTTGCTGCCTGCTGCCTGCCCAGTCGGCTTGAAGCTCTGCCCTTCCCACCCTTCGCGCCAGCCAGCGGGGCAGGGGGGGCTGGCTCCTCCCCTGCTGCCTCCCAGCTTTCTTCTGCAGACACCAGGATGAGGCCCCGGGTCCTGCTCGCTGCCCTCCTCTGGCTCCGGGGTGTTCTGGCCGAGGTAAGAGGGGCATGGGGCCCCTGCTCACCTGGGCACGGCTGTGCTGCCCAGCGCTCTGTGGGGCCCACAGCTGGTCTGCATTAGTCGAGAAGGGCAGGGAGGTTGCTTGCTTCCCACCCACCAGCGCATGTCCGGAACAGATTGCTCCAGGCTGCCTGGGGCTGCCGCCTGCACCTTGGGCATGCCTCTGGAGATGTCCTTTTGGCTGTGTGGGGTTGTTGACAAGGGACAGCCTCCTTTGGGATCCTGGCTCTGTCCCTCACTGGCTTTCCCAGAGGCCTGGACCTCAGAGGCCTCTGATCGTCCCTTTCCCCTCTCTGCCCTTGCTTCCTGCAGGAAGACCCGTGCCATTCCCAGGAGGGGAGCCCCACCGGGGAGAGCGGAGGTAGGCGTCCCAGGAGTGGAGGGTGCAGAACCATTTCTCCACGCAGACCCTGCCTCTGCTCTCCCCTTATGGCAGAGGGACTCCGGGAGATTCTGAAGGAACCCCCTTTCCCCAGGCCCACCCCTCAAAGTGAATATCAGCAGCCAGGGGAGTCCCACAAGCCTCTTTGTGAGCTGGGCAGCCCCGGAGCTAGGTGGGGTCCACCACGCCCTCCGCCTGGAACATCTGAGCCTTCTTGGCATTCCCGAGGGGCAGTCGCTCCAGGCCCTCACCAATGCATCCAGCTTCGAGTTCCAGGGTCTGGTCCCAGGGAGTCGCTACCAGTTGGAAGTGACTACCCTGCGACCCTGTGGGCAGAATGTCACCGTCACCCTCACTGCCTGCACGGGTATGAGGTCTGCAGGCTGAGTGGGAGGGGCGTGGTCTGGGGCTGAGGTGGGAGGTGGCTGACCCAGAGGGCTGGCTTGGGGCAGGGCAGCCAAAGGGGGCAGCTTCTCTGTGGCCCATGTCTGGCACAGTGACCCGTTAGAAGCACTACAGGCAGAGTGAGGCCTCTTTGGCCCTGACCTTGGTGCTTCCCTTACCTGTGATGCAGTTCCGTCACCTGTCCATGGGCTGCAGCTCCACAGCCCTGGGAACCCATCCAGCCTGGAGGCCTCGTGGAGTGAAGCCCCCGGGGAGCAGGACAGCTACCAATTCCTCCTCTACCACCGGGAATCCAAGACACTGGCACGTAATGCCTCCATGCCTCCGTACACCCTGTCCTACAATTTTGGCAACCTCTTGCCAGGTACTGAGTATGTTTTAGAAGTTATCACCTGGGCTGGCAGCCTCCAAACCAAGACCAGTCTCCACCAGTGGACAGGTAAGGTGGGCACCTGGGCAAGGCCCCAGATGGCAGCCAATCTGAGCGTGGTGGGAGTGTCTTCTGGGCTTCCTGGTGAAGGGTCGGGGCCAGCATCCTGCCCCAGGGCCTTCTCTCGAGCCTGACTTTGCTCTCTCTGTCCTTTCTCCAACCCCTGTGTCTCCGGCTCACCTGGTGCTGCACACCCTGGGCACCAGTGCCCTGCGAGCATCCTGGAATGGCTCCGAGGGGGCTGCCTGGCTCCAACTTGTGCTCACTGACCTCCTGGGTGACACCAATCTGACTGCCGTAGTCGGACGGGGGGTCTCCAATCACACCTTCCTTCACCTGTCTCCAAGCACCCCCTATGAGCTGACACTCAATGCTATTGCTGGACCCCATCGGGCAGCAGGCCCCAGTGCCACCGAGTGGACCTGTGAGTGCCTTGGTGGGGAAAGGGACACAGCAGAGACTGCTCAGCTCTTTTTTGGCCAAGTGGCCAGGGTACAACTGATGGGGAGGGGGCTTCCTCTGGAGGCTCGGAGGGAGTGTCCTTCCAGCTGGCTGGTGGTAGATGCCCACCAGAGAAAGTGATGGTGGTGATGATAGTTAGCAGTTGAAGCCTTCTGTGTCTGGGCTCTGCTTTAAGCACTTTCTGTGTATTGTTTCATTTAATCCTCAAAACAGCCCCGTGTAAATCACATTATTCCCATTTTACGGTAGGGGGAACTGAAGTTTAGGGGGAGAAAGAACTCAAGATTATGTAGCTCCTGAGTGCTGAGCTGGTCTGACCCTGCGCTGGATGCCTGCAGAGCCGTGTTGACTTTGCTACAACCTCACTGCACTTCTGCTCAGAGACACGCTGTTGTGCAGTGGTTGAGAGTAGAGGAGCCTGACTGCTTGTTTCTGCCACCTGCTGGCTGTGGGTCTCTGGACAAGTTGTTTACCTTCTCTGTGCATGAGTTTCTCTGTGTTTAAAAGGGATGATAATAGTAATGTCTACCTCCCAGTGTTGCGAGGATTACGTGTGAGACATTACATATAGCATGCTCAGAACCAAGCTGGCAGGGACACATTTGATCACCTGATGTGTTCTCATTTCAATTATTGTGGTTTGTGGCCAGATGGTAGCAGCTAGATCCTGGGATTCGTCTAGAACGTGGCACAGGCTGGCTGCTAACATCTGGATGAGACACGGCCCAGTATGTACAGAAAGAGCATGCTTGTTCTCTCTCACTGCTTAGGTCTTTCTGCACATCCTTGATTCTCTTCTCCACAGATCCCTCTGCCCCCCTTGACCTAGTGTTGTCTCCCCTGCCCCCCAGGCTCTGGGCGAGCTGGAAGGTAGGGCCAGGTGCCCGGGATGGCTTCCTGCTGCAGCTCAGCGGGCCGGTGGAGGAGAACACCACTCTGGGCGCTGAGGCCCTCAGTGCCACGTTCCCAGGGCCCCTGCCTGCTGGACACTACACTCTGCAGCTGAGGGCCCTATGATGGGCCCTATGATGCCTGGGCCCAGACCTGTGCCTGGCTGGACGGTGAGTCCAGGCTTAGGGGGAGCAGGGTGGAGTCCTGCCCAAGGCCATCTGCATTGAGAGGCAGGTGGGACCTCACTATCCAGGGCCTGCTCTCCAGGTCCTGCAGCCCCGCCCAGACCATGCAATGGCACCAAGCTGCAGCTGGATGAGCTGGAGGCCACCAGGGAGCCTGGGAGACGGGTACTGCTCTATGCTGAGGGTGCCCCAGGTCTCCTTGGAAACATCTCTGTGCCGCCTGGTGCCACCCACATCACCTTTTGTGGGCTGGTGCCCGGGGCCTGCTACCGGGTGGACATCACGTCGTCTCTAGGAGTCATTACCCAGAGCCTCGTGGGCTACACACGTGAGTGCCAGCTGCTGTCTCCCCTTGCCCTGGGGAGGGAAGTCAGAGCAGGGGAGAGACTCAGGAGAGCTGGGCAGGGGCACAGTACTGGGTGGCCCTCTCACCAACTGTCCCTCCCTGCAGGTCCCCTGGCACCACAGTCGCTGGAGGTCACCAGCAGGGGCAGCCCCTCTGACCTGTCCATTGGCTGAGCCCCAGCACCAGGGAAGCGGGAAGGCTACAGGGTCATGTGGCAGCTGGAGGGCAGCCAGAGGTCACAGGGCAATCTCATTGACCTGGGTCTGGGCAATTCCAGCCTGACTCTGAGGGGTCTGGAGCCTGGTTCCTGCTACGCCGTGTCAGCGTGGGCCTGGGCAGGCAACCTCAGCTCCAGCAGCCAGGGGACCCGCAGCTGCACCTGTGAGTTCCTGGCTGCAGCCTCTGGGAGGCTAGCACGGGGCAGTGGGCTGAGGGGCTTGCTGCTTCTGTTCTCTGCACTTCTTTGTGCCATATTCTTTTTTTTTTTTTTTTTTTTTTTAGACAGATTATCACTATGTTGCCCGGGCTAGAGTGAGTGCCATGGCGTCAGCCTAGCTCACAGCAACCTCAAACTCAAGAGATCCTCCTCAAGAGATCCTCCTGCCTCAGCCTCCTGAGTAGCTGAGACTACAGGCACGTGCCACCATGCCCGGCTAATTTTTTCT